>JAEIIJ010008049.1:0-19669 GCA_018904815.1 Drosophila ogumai | reverse complement strand
CTCCTGTAAAATTAGCTTTTTCAACATACGATACTTTCGCGAAAATGCGTCGATATATAGCATCAGAATATAACTATGTTTTTTCAATTACATCTTTTATTTCTTTAAATAGCTTCAATTGGCTAATCTTAGCTTTAGTATGTAAATTAAGAGTTAGCAGTTTCCCATTAGATACCCAAATCTCGTTAGATATTAAACAAAAGAGTAGCCTGTGGATATGAAACTTGAAATATGACATGTGGCCGGATTGCGTATAAGCAAACACAGAGAACAGATTTATAACTTATCAAACCGTTGTGCGGCCAGACACACAGACATATCCGTCTTTGGTTGTAAAAAGTTTTGTACGCGGCCTATTGAAATTTTCACAGGCACATTAATTCCATTACGAAAACTCCCAAGGCCATATTGCTTTTAGCTGCCTTCGGGGCTCCCGTTGCTGCTTTGGGCCAAACAAAAACGAAAAGTCAGGCCAAACATAAAAAGGCAAAAAGCAAACAAAACAGAGCGGCAAAAAAAAAAGAAAGAGGAAAAATTGGGGCGGGCGGAGTGGCGTATGCGCAGGATGTGGAAATGGAAAAAAGAACGGCAGGAGCTAGCGATATATGCGATATAATAAATCTTTTGTATAACACGCAAAACTTTATGAACGTGCGCCAACTATAAACTTTCACTTTTCAACAATGGCTTCGCCTCCGCTCGCTTGATGTTGCCTGACGTTGCGTATACGCCATGTTGCACATGCTTTTATTTTTATTATCACTATTATTTTGTTTCATTCTTTCCCACCCAATACCCTTGCGCAAAATGGGTACATTGATGGGTTGATCGGGAATTAGCGATCTGCTCAGATAGATTATGTGGTCTTAGTCTGATCAAATGAACTATGAACTGCAAAGTTAAAGCTGGCAATACCAACCTTTGTGATTATTTATTTTAGCTAAATATAGAAAACAGATTAGTTGAAACAAATAATATGGAATAATAAATCATAATAAGTTGATTAAATTTGAATTGTTATTTTGGCTAAAGAGTTACGGTCGTTGATAAACAATAATAAATATATACTAAGGTAAACACGATTCTCAGATCCCCTTTTTCTCTTGCTTCTTTAATATGCTTCTTTGTAACTTTGCTTAATACTATTATTTAGTAAATATAGTAATGCTTTTTAGTGATTAAAGTTTTTGTTTAAGCATGTAATTTATGTATATGTTCATTATACATTGTCTTAAATTCAGATAATACAAATGCATAAGGAATGCTTCTCATTTTGAATCTTATTTTAAAAAATATGTAGGTACCTAAGACATTTTACCTATTTACTTTACTTCTGTGAGCACATAGATTATTTAAATACATTTCCCAAATTCATCGCAACCATGTGACTGGCAAAGCATCTCTGGTGAGCCTTAGTCTGAGCTGCATACTGTTCAGTGCTCGCTGCTGTGGAGTCGTTGACTCGCCTTGCCTTCTGTGTGATGTCGCATCCCAAACGTGGATGGCGGATGGCGTTCCACTTCTGTCAAACTTTTTGACGTTGAGGCGGAAGGGCGACGCGAAGGGAGTCGGAAAAGCGTGCGAAATCCGGTTATATACACATTTATTTAGATATGTGGCGTAGGCATGCACATGTGAGTGTCTGTGAGTGCGTATTGGCCGCAATAAATTGTCTTTATTTCATGCGGATGTGGACGGGGCTGTTGCGAGAGGGGAGGCAAGGCTTGCAGCATGTTTAATGAAAATTATTACGCGATATCCTTGGGGACGCAGCACAGCACACACAGAAGCCCCAACACATTCGCATTCAGGGCTGGATGTATGGCTATGTGCGCCTTTTTAGGGGGTGGCATGCCCATACAAAAAGCCCTCGCACACTCGCACACTGGGACACACCGTTTTCTGGCGAAAGGAGTCCGAGTGAATGAGTGAAGGCGGCTTCCCACACCGCGCATGTGCAGCAAAACCAAGCAGAGCGAAATTGGATTCGATTTCGAAAACATCCCGAAGTTACGGAGTGAGTTATGTGAATGGAGGAGGGTGGGGGCGATGCGGGCGAAAACGCATTTCTAGGTCAAATTCACAGGGAGCCAGGGAAACAGCCCGCTTCCAAAGTTCCAACATACTCGTATTTTAATGCATATTTTTGGTCTGTTTGAGATTCAAAAATAAAACTATTCGTAAATTGAAAATCAGGTTGCTTTGTTTAGAGCAAGCGGGAAAAATATGTTACAACCACAGTCCAAATAGGAGAATATTTCATACAAGTTTAGATACAAGTAGTCTGTAATTTTTATACATTTTAAATATATTTTTAAGCTACTATAAAAACATTCACTAAAACATTCTCCTTTCTCTTTTTTTACAGCTCAAACACACAAACCTTAGCCACATATCAAACTACCAGCTCAATTACCATTTGTCACCAAAAAAATAACTGACCAAATAGCTTCGCAACAATGTTGAATACACACGGAAAAAGCAATAAAAACTTTTGGCAGCACCAAATGTCCGGCTTAAAAGCGCTTATAGCAAGTATATGAAAATCGAGTTGAAATTGCAATTAAGCTTGGCAAAACCAATCGCCACATACTGAAATAAGAACTCAAATTAACGAATTTTAGTTTTTCGAATCGATAAAAGCATCAAAAGTGTCAATAAATTAAAAAGGAAAACAATTTAAGCGCGAATTCGGTTTAATTTGTGAACTGCTCTGTGGCTTTATCTGCATATGTGCCGGGCACGCGAAAACACAAAACAATTATACATTTTGAAAACCGAAAACCAATCGATAGACGGGCGGCGTACCCAAACAGGAGATTAAATCTGGAAGTATTCAGCACCAATTGATCCACATAGATACATACGCACACTACCGGCCCAAAATACAGTCGAAAATGGAGAGCAAACAGTGGAGCTGCTTTGTGGCCATTGTGCTGGGCGTGCTAATATTCAAAATGCACATATTTGTCGCACTCGGCGATCAGGATGAGGATATACCGCACAACGAGTAAGTTTTATTCATCATCCGACAGGCAACACCAATATATTCAATTATGCATTTGCCAAACATTTTGGCAATTTCCTCAGACAGGAAATTAATTGTAAATTTGTTTATTCTCTGCCAACAACGAATCAACCTCCCCCTCTTCCCTCTCTTGGTCAGTTTTCTATCTATAATTTACCTAGCTGCTCGTCAACAGTTCAGCATACGAGCTGCTGAAACATTTATACAAATTGTTTAACATTTCAAGTGAAGGCCATTGAAATGTGCGTAATACAGATTGAAAGAAATTATTCGGTTTTAGTTTCTATTGAATAATTGATTTAGAAACTGTCAGGGGAGCCAAGCTAAACAAACTAATTAATTGCATACTCCTGCAAGTATTTTTCTGTGTTAAAAATTGTACAATGTCACTCAAGCTGTTCGAAAGAAAAGAAAAGCTTCCAGGAACAGTAGCCACCTGACAGTAATTACCCGAAAGAAGTAAAAAGAACGAATGCATGCATAAATGGAAACTTTGGCCAACAAATTTGATGTGTCTTAATCATCATATCCCACTGTCCCTCCCCAGTTAGCACCGTAGGAGAACCATTTGCCAGTAGAAGCAGGCCAATCGTTTGTAACGCTTCGAGATGTTGTTACTACAATGGGCTTTTTTGTTGTTTTATAGATCGGCAACCATTGTCCTATTTGTCCCGCAATCTGTTTGGGTTTGTACTTTACACGAAGGCATATATTGAATTTTCTGTCCATTATGTAGCCAATCTGAAAAACAAGATCGAAAAAATAACGTTTTCTTGTTACCGGACGCGATCTCACCGGGCATGTGTCGGGAGTCCTCCAAGACGGCAGAGTGTTATTGTCGGGCATGCAGGCAGCTGTCTCAACAATCCAGATGAAGCCTAGAGCACACACAATGTCTGGCAAAACAGTGGATGCCGGCAACACAGTGGATGCAGGCAAAACAGTGGATTGCAGCAGCGGTGGGGCTGTACTTGCCAAGGTAGTCATTGTTACTGAGCATATTGATACAGCTCAAGTATGTCTAAAGCAGCTTGGACACGCGTTAATGGGAAGTTTATAGCCAAAGGTCAGGTACAGTGGCTTAAAGTCTAGAAGTTAATTATGAATTATAATTTATTTAAGTCTATAAAGATTAAAAAAAGTTAAACTTTTATCAGAGGTTTATCATTACTATTGATAGGCGTACAGAGGTTTTAAAAATGTATTATTAATTATTAATATAGCTAAAAACTATTATTATTATTTATATCTTTCCAGTTTTATTTAGCTTTTTCCATGACAATTTAGATTTCTGCTATAATTTTTGCATAATTCAGAATTCAACCTAAAAACTATTACAGTAAAGTAAAAAAAACATTAAAAAATATAATATGTATTTATTTGGATGTCTGTAAAGAAATATGTGTCACTCTTTCACTCATTATTGCCTTTACGATGCAAGGAATATTAAATTTAGGCCAAAATCTTTCTTGAATTTTATATAGTCTTAAAAATGACTTTAAATCGCCTCATTAAGTTTAAGTACTGCAATTATTTTGATTATAAATTTGTTCATGCATCATCAGGATTTTATGTATACCAAAATCTCTTGTACGAAACTTTAGCCATTCGTTTGCCTTTATGGACCAATTTATTTATGATTATTACACTGTTTACCACATGGAGATTGAAATAAATGTTCCCACTCCTGTGCCGGCTGACATTCATAGTTATAGTTATCGGCTTAGTGCCAGAAACATATTGAGGAAAATGTCCTCGATATGGGCAGTTTCATTAAAAATGTGAATAAATGAAAAATAATGAGAGACAGGCCATCAAAGCAGGAGGTTCTTCCCCCATTAAGTATACGCCGGGTAGCCGCCACAAGACGACTATGAACTTGATGTAGGAAAATTCGAATTATTTTACCCGGAGGACGAGCTTTTTTTTGGCTCTCATGTATGTATGTATGTGTATATGTTGTACTCGGAGGTTGACGGTATGGTATATATGCGTATCTAATGGATACATAATAGGATTTTGCAATTAGCTTCGCACGGTGACTGCGAACGTGCGGCGGGGGAGTCGGTGTGGGGCGCTGAGGTGATTTCGAGGAGGAGGGGAAAGGCAACACACGTAACCGCAACGTTCACTTGGCTAATTAACCCAAAAACCAACGGCCATTTGCAGGCAAGGACAACTGCCTGCTGATGGAAACGGAAGGTTGGCGGGGCACAGAGACCAGAAACCGGAACAGACACACTAAGTGATTTTCTTTTCGGTCCCGCTTTTATATCTAATGTCACTTTTATTTATTGAAATTAGTTTCGACGAGCGGTTTTTATGGCTAAAATTCAATTAGTTGGCTAAGGCTTCCTTCTGCCTTTTGCGTTAATATAATTATTGAGTTGCCTTTTATTAATATAATAATAATATTTATAAATATTTAATATTAATATGGATGACATTATTATGAGTCAATTTTGGTAATTATATTTCCCATCAAACAGGGACTGAGTCAACATTTTTCAACTCTTTAAATTTCGTCATATTCTCGTCCGTCTTGGGACGCTGACATGCTGTGGCACATGCGTAAAATAAATTTCATTAATTTGAAAAGCAAACTTTTGCTTTCGCTGTTGCTTTGGTTTCATTCGGCTTGGCTTTTCTTTTGGCTCTCCATGTTGCCATTTGCTTTATGTCACTGCAGAAATTCAATTAAATTTATTTCAACTTTTGCTGGCAGGCGAAAAAAAAAAGAAAAACAACTTGGGCCTCCAGTTGCCTTGACGGTCCAGCTTTGACGATTATGCTTCGGCATTGGGCGCTGATGTTGAAGAAGAAGTTGGTCCTGCTCCTGGTCAAGGCGGTGGTTAGTCCTTTTTCGGCGCCGGGCCCATTGCTTTTGATGTGACTGACCCAAATCGGGCTCTCGAGAGTCGAGAGCGTTGTTTCCTCTCGCCACGGCGGCACTTTCTTGGGCCGCTCGCTTCTCTGGCGAACTGGGCTCATTCATTTGCCTCATTTTCAGTTGCAGTTGCCATTTTAATGCATGCCTCGTTTGCTTAAGCATCCGCCTCCTGCCTCTCCTCTCCTCCAACTGTGGGGCAGTTGCATTGACAGCTGCCCTGCTCCCGCTGCTCTTGACAACAAAATGCTTCTCTGGGTCACGTGCCATGGCCAGAAACTTTTCAGGGAGGACAAAAGGGACAGGCTGTGTCAACGAGGATGTAACATGATTCGAATTCTGGGCGGCCTGCGGATGAGCGATCGATTCAAAAGCCAACTCAACTCGGCTGCAAATTAATCGAATTGGAAAACTTTCCTTACGTGTCCCTTCTTTTTAATTTTAAAGGGTCTCATTTAAGGGATTTCGTTGTTTAATGAAAAGGAGAATTAAATTAAGGATCTGTAGATATACGAAACGGAAGTTGCATTTTCTTTGGCATTAAATAAATAGCAATGACAATTCAACTTCCGGCTTTATATGTAGCTTCATCATGATTTCAGCCAGATTTCGTTTCAGCAGACCTCCGCTTAATCGTGTTGTTTTTCCAGCCGGATCTGCAACTGGCACAATTGCTGCTTAAAACCATTTTGCATTTGAAACACTGCGCTGCGTGTGCCTCTCGTTGGGGCGTGGCAGATCTAATTACCGTCGAGGCAGCTTAAAAGAATAAATAAAGCAAAATCAACAGAGAGGGGAGCAAACAGAGCGCTAACTACTTATGACAAATGACAGTGAAAGTGCATTAAGCAGCAGTTAAGCCGGAGACACAAACAGAAGCGGCTGCCGTGCCCCGTCTAGCGCATTATTTTGGTTTTTATTTTTCAGCTACCAACTACTGTACTGTGTGTAATTCACCCTTAGTTGTGCGAGCATTTAGGTGGATTCTGAATTAGCGAAGAACACGATAAATTCATTTGCAAAACTTTGGCTTGGAAAGCATGAGAGCTTCCGAGATTAAGAACGACTATTAGGATAGGCATACATATATCGAGGAAGGAAAGGCTGCTAGTCACATTTTTATTTAAGTCAAACATAAAACTTCGCAAACGTCACTTCAATAAATTTACTTCTGAACTTCGGCTGCAAATTAGGAAATTCAGACAAGTCAACGAAAATTTTTAGTAAAATGAATCGGCAAAGAACTATCTACACGAATATAGCGATCGTTAGCAGGGCTATGAGGGCCATGGGAAAGCCAGTCACCGTCGAGGAGATCGCCGATCACTTGAGCAGGTTAATGTGTAAAACTGACTGCGGACTTGAGGAGAATATTAAAATGGTGCTGGAGAACTACCAGCCCTTGGGATACTTCAAGCGGAAAGGTGATCTGTACAGCCTTCCTGCCGAGTTATTGGCCATAATGAACGACCTGGAGCGCGAGAAGAAACGCCGGACTGTCGTATCCACAAATGTAGTAGCACAGCCCCAGGAACCAGATGGAGTGTATGTCCGCGCTTCCCACATGGATATTTCCAAGTCCTTGGCCCATCCATACTTCTATCGCTTTAGCTAGGCCAAATTTGGCTCCAACTGACCAATAAGCGAACGCTCACAAGGGCTAGGAATTTACTTGCGGTGTATTTTGCTAACATTTGTCATTGATTTTAATAAAAACCTTTACTAATTGTAAATGGTAAATAAAACAAGGTTCTTATCATAAAATCCATTTAGTAATTAAATAGTGTAGCTTTAATTTAAACCCTAGCATACCGCCTTGGGGCTAGTGAAGAGCATTCCATATGGCTGAGCTCGAATGCTTTGATATAGTTAGCTATTTGATGGAATCGAGTGTAAGCTTAGTTGAAGACAGTCGCTCTGTAATACTCGTACACCGGCACACGTTGAGGGCGCATTGAAGTGCGCTCTTGTGATTGCGCATTCAAGTCTGCTGGCAGCGGCACAAGGGGACTCATTTCAATTTCAATGATGCAAAATGGCAAAAACCCATTGACCTACTCCTCCAGCGGCAACCACACTCAAGGAAAATCTGAGGAACATTTGATAAAGTCATAAGAAATGACAACTATTAAGAAATTAAGAATTAGGTATGATACGGTATATAGTAGTATTTTTAGAATAAACTATTAAGGTATTTTGTTTAAAGAGGCCATAATTTTAAGCTTTACTGAATAAATTATTACGTTACGCCTTTACTAACTACATTTCTTTGAGTGCACATCCATCCCATTTTCACCTGCCTTGGCATAAACTTACTTGGCCGAGAAGGCCGGCAAGAAAAGTGAAAAACTGCACAGACAAACATGGAAGGAGCAGGCGGGGGTTAAAGTGAAAAATGCAATGGAACGAAACTAGTTCGATAACTTCAGGTGTAGCTGCACAGGTATATGGTACTTGAGCATGACGTACGTGGTTGGTTCGTGCTCAAAAAGCTGAGACAGAATAGAAAGTCACTACAAATACACCTGGAGCGCTCTTCGCCTCATTTTCACATGGACATAGTTATAGCCATTGTCAAGTTTCTGGCCGTGCAGCAAAAAACTAGGTAAAACAAAATGTGACTATTTTGTTGTTGTTGTTTTTTTTTTTTTTTTTGTGGCTAGCGGCAAGAGGAGGAGTCAAAAGAATCTGCAAAAAAAATGTCTTCTACTTTAGGCCAAGAGGATGACGTTGATGGCCTTTCATTGCTGTTGGCTGCTTCGGACCCGATTCCCAATGTTTTTTTTTCCTACTCCTCCTTCAAACGTGTGCATATGAATGGTGCTGCCCCCACATAGATTTTCCGCATGAGGTGGGTCTGGCGATGATTCGGCAAGGTTCTTGATAGCATTTAACTGGCACAGGAATGTTAGACTCAGTCCCAGGGCGAATTTCGTTGTGCCATGCTCTCTGATATGTTTGCTAAAGAAATTGCCGGAAAAGTTAAGCAAATATTTCGTAAACACAAGACGGGTATTATTTTTTGAGAACTCTCGATGCGCTCTTTCTGAATTTTTCAGCCACTTTTTGAACCGGCATGCATAGGTTACGAGAGTATTAAAGATCAAGCCAGAACGTGGCTTCTTTATATATATATTCTGGATCAGAATAACCTGCCAAGTCGATTCAGAAATTTTCTCTTCTTAACTGAAGCTTTCCTATTTCTTTTAAATTTAATGTCAATAAGCGAGCTTAGCTTAAATATTCTTCATAGTATATATTGTAGATAGAGCCAGATGTTCAGGTTCCTTTCTCTTAAATTATTGAAATTTCTTTCTATATTATAGATTGAATTAAAGATTGCTGACTTAAAAAGATAATAATCTTTTATAACTTTATTCAACTATTGATTGGGATAATATTACATTATCTACTTCTTGCCGATAAAAAAAAAGCCAGTTGTGATTTCATTTAAGTTAAGTCATATCATTTAACTCTGATGCCACTCATTCAGCAACCTCTGTCAATTCGATTCTTTTATTTTCAGCATAAATGTACATATGCATGTATAGTGCTTGGTGCAAGTCTCATTTAATTATCATCAGTTGACCCCAGCATCTCTGAGCCGGCTCTTTGTTGTTGCCCACCATCAGCATTATCCAATTTCAATCACTTTGTTGGCCACTTTATTTCGCTTCATTGTTTACGCTTTCATTGCTGCGGGCCAAGGGGATGCGGGGCGAGAAGGATGTGGCTCAGCGTCCTGCTCCTCGGCCTTCCGTTTATAATACAATTTTCATATAATTTAAATTCATTTTTGGCATCGCCCGAGCCATAAAACTTTGTCTGCCGCCGCTTGACTGCAGTTGCACTTCCGTCCCTCGCAATCTGCTGGCCTCTCACTCGCTCGCATCGTATCGGTGCTTTCTGCCCCCTCTGTTGGCCATATAAACATGCGCTTATTTTGTATCTAGATGGGGAAGCTGGGTCCTTCGGCTCCTCCGATTGCTTCGTGCCTTCGCTCGTTCGCTCGCCGCCGGCTCAATATAATGAACATTGCGTATACGCAACGTTGCTGCGGTTACTGGCGCCCGAGCACGAGTTGCCTTCGCTTTAAACCCCAGTAGTGTCTCCTGTGCCCCCTCTGACCCGTCGTATTGATATTGCAGATAATGCCATAAAATTGTGCAAATATTTTCGGGGGCATTATTTTGCATGGTCTTTGCTCTGGCTCAAGTTGACTTTGTTTCGTTCTGACTTTTTCTTAATATTTCATTTTTTTTTTTGTTGGCTAGAGTCCTGGATTTTGCGTGCTTGTGCTTTATTTTCAATTTGCTGTTGCTTTACACAGTCGCAGTCCCACGCCCTGCCTCCCTCTGGTTTTATGAGCGCTCGTTGTGTTGCTTTTGTTTTGCTTTTGACTTTCGCGTTTAGATTATAAATGTTTGGCAAATGTTTTCACAATAGTTGGCTGTTGGTCCTGCCGTTATCCCGGCAGTTTCCCTCCCTTGCCGACGGTCTATCCGTAATGAGTTTTGTCGCTGTCTTCAGTGTTTCTCAAGTGAGTTGGCTGAAATCTTTTTGTTGGTTTTCATCTTTTTCTCGGATAACGCAGAGGAACTTGTTGGCAAATATTGAAGAAATATTTGCCTTAGGAGCGTTTCGTTTAATGACAACAACCCCGATTGCGAGTCCTTGCCGGAGCCATTTATTGCTTAATGAAAGATTTGTATTCGTATGCGTAATGAGCAGGAAATAATTTATGCGCAATTTTAAATCCATTTTAACTGATTTTTAATAAGCCACGTTTCGATGAGTTGCAAATTGTGGGGGTAATGGTTGAAAAATACGTATGTATAAAGAATAAAGTCGTTCTTTTTTAAGCGCTTGTAAGCTTGATGTGCTACTTTCAGATATTATATTTCAGACATTAAATATGTATAATGAATAATATTTTTTCTCTTTTGCAGAGTTCGCAACTGGGCCCTGAAGTTCGGCGTGGACTTGTGGGAGTTCGGACGTCAATTTACCAAAATGAATGAGATCAAAAGTGTAAGTAATTACGACTGTCATATGGCTGGGACTAAGCACGCACAGTGGTTGGCCCGATAATGCGGACATATGTATCAGATAATCCCAATACATCGGCCCGGCTAATGGCTCCGATTGGGCCGTGGCCGTGTCTGGTTCGGCTCGGCTTGGTTTAGACAGAACAAATACATTTAAGCTCTGCGGGCACTTAGTTGAACTTATCGATAAGGCAGAATTTATCGATAAACGCTTTGAATGGCAAGGCTTAGTGGAAGCTTAACCAACAAATGCGTCAATTTTTCGTGTTTTCCTTTTGGCGCTCTTATTTGGCTCCTTTGTCGTTAGTTGTTTGTTGCTGCCCTAATGCAATTTAAACACAAATAAGGCTAATTGGGGGGGCACTGCGGGCCAAAATGGGAGTCGGGCACATACACACACATACGTGTGTATATGTGAGTGAGACTGGGTGCTATCTATGTTAATAAGCCCGCCTCTGTTTGGCTTTGCTTGACTGCGTGGTCTGCGGCGGAAGATGGCGGATGGCGAATGGCGAATGGCGGGTAGCGTCTGTTGGATGTTGGATGATGATGGTGGGCTCCACGGATGGCACCCCATCCCCTGTCAGTCGCGTACTTTCGCGTTTAATCAGACGTGCAGTGGGTTGCCTTTATTGTGCGAGTGTGCTGCCTGTGATTATGTGCGAGAAAATCGCTTTTATGCGGATTTACATACACAACTCTTGCGGCAACTTTCCCTTATAGCGGGCTTGCTTTTTATATACCCTGCAAGCCGATTAGTCGGAGGTAAGTCTTACCGGGTCATAATCAGGCGAAATCCAGGCAAACACATTGTTCTCTCCTTTGGGTTATGCAACTTAGAAGGACCTCCAGGACTGGCATTCGTAACCTAAGACTCGCCTGGAATAGTTTCTAACTTGTAAATTTATCTAAAGCATTTTTTATTTTTTTTATACGAGTTTTTATATATTCTCTTCGCTGAAATCCATTTCAGAACTTTAAATAGTTGTTATTAAAAAAAGAAAGTAAAAGAATTCAAACTATAATACCTTAAAACCTGGTCTTCACTTCTATTTAAAATATAGTAATGACTAAAGTACCAAACTCTGAAATTCCAGTTCAAGTTTAGAGTACAGCCATCCCAGTGGATCTCATAAAACACTGGGCGATTTGCCCAAAATTTCGACAGCCCCGCACTAGGGTATAAATATCAGTAAAATTATACAGAGAACCAACCACATTCAAGCTGGATTCGGGGGAGCACTCGGGAGTTGGAGCCTGAAAGGCGGCTAAAATGCAAATAAATTTGCTGGCTGTGACTGTCATTGAGTCTGTAATTGTCAAGTGCCTTGTTGCTGTTGCTCTCCTCTGGCCTGTTGTTGTTGTTTTTCGTGTGCGGGTGTATGTTATCATAGGTCCTGTTGTTGTTGCTGTGGCTGAGAGTGGGTGGTGGTGTCGGTGCTACTGCTGCCGCTGACAACGTTTGTTTGTGTTAATTTAAAGCGCACTCCGCTGTACGACGGCAAAAAACGGAAACCTACGCCCAGATTGAATTAAATATCAAGTATACGCGACGTTGGGCGTGGGGAGAATGGTCTGTGCGTGCGTGTGTGCTTAATAAACATTATATCATACCATTTTGTGCGTGTGCAAGTTGATCTGTCCTTCTGTCCGCTTGTTTGTTTGTATGCCTGCGTGTTGTCAGCGGTTGGAGTCTGTGCCGCCCTTGTTAACGCCTTTGGCATTGGTATCAACCTTCGATGCCTCGGCCACCGGCAAGGGCTAATAAATTGAAGGCAATATAAAATAATTGACACGCCACAATAAAATAAAGAGCTCACTTGGGCTTCGAAAAAGGTTTTGGTTTACACAGCGCTTTAAAATCTGAAAGTAATTAATTTCCATGTGCTGAAATATTCTCGGGGGTTTATGCTTCAATTTATTTGTACGAAAATGTGTTAGACTATGGGTTGAAACATTTCTAAAAAGCTTAAAATTCTAAGTTCAACGATTCCACATGCTGCTTAATCCAGTTGATAATGTTGGTCACATTTATGTAGACGCTCGGAAAGATACCGCTATGGGAATTGACATTCCAGTTGACAACACCAACCTGTACGAATCGTTGAGGATCCTCCTTCACTGGGCAGAACAGCGGACTACCGTCGTCGCCCTTGTCAATTTAAAGTATTTATTTTTTTTTATATTAATTGACCGAAGTAATTATAGTTTTTAAATGTTATAAATAAAATATTGACATGCTCCTGCGACAATATTAATTAAATAATTCCACTTCGGTCCAGACGTAGTCTCCTTCTTGTATTCTTGCTGACACAGTTTTGTTGTTCTATTGACTTGACTGTTGTCCTTCAAAAAAAAAAAAAAAAAAATGTTTTGCAATATAATAAAAAAGGGGGAAAAAAGGAAAATTAAAAAGGAAATCGGACAATGCTGTGGGTGTGGTCCATCCACCCTCCATTCTCTGCTCCTTCTCATTTTCCTCGTTGTTTTTGTCCTGCTGCGTGTTTTTTTTTCTTCTGTATTTTCCATAGCTGCTTTTTCCATTTGGCATTTTAAAGTAGCATAATAAAATGTAAAACAAATGCAGCGCACACGTTCAGTTATGCGAAAGGCGTCGCACAAGGCACAACAAAAAGGAACAACAGGCCAAGACAAAATGGCTGCCAGGACTGAGGGCCACGAGCGGCGAGGCGACACAGAGTGTGTGGATGCCTGTGCGTGGCGCATATTCATTTATTTTATTTTCCCTATGCTGCCAGGCTAGCGTTTAGCGCTGACTAGCTGAAAAAGTATCTACCTAAGCCATGAAATATGTTCTTCAGACGGAGAACAACCTTCAGCCGGGTACAGTCCCTTTTCTGTTTGGTCGAATGCGGAATACTCTGTACCTGTATATACATATATAGTTTTTTTAATTCTAGGTATTTGACAGATAAGGTTCTGGTGAATCCAATTGAGATAAGACAGGTCAATATATAAGAATTGTATATACCAGACTTAAACATTTTTAACGGAAGGTTGAGATGGTTTTATTTAAGAAATACACTTAGGATAAAGGTAATCTATGGTTAAAATACTTATTTGTGGGGATTTCACAAGAAAATCAGCATAAATTTTCCTAGAAAAGTCTTTAAGGCCAACATAAACTTTAAAAGTTAATTATTAAATTTAAAAAGAAACCCATAAAGGCAGCAAATATATTAAAAAATACTGATTAATCGTTAATTTACCAAATGGTTTTATTTTTCCATTAGATTTTTTATAATTCCATCCAAACATAAGCTTCCAGATTCTGATTATATATGACAAGGTCAAGCCACATTTCTTTATTGCTCCGATTTTAAATCATATCTTTTCGATCGTCATGGGATGTGACAAGCGGAAAAACATAACCTAAAAACAAGAAAAGGGCTACCATGTCTGCCTGTCAAACTTAATGCCCTGGCATAAAGACTGACAGAGACGGACAGACTTCATCGACAACGTGACAGTACACAAAGTGTTGCATATTTACGCAGAGCAAATGTCAGGAGCACGCTCTCTCTCTTACTTGCTCTTCCTGCCTCTTACTCTTATGTCGCCATCTTGCTCTGCGTATGTGCCGCCATAACGGCAAATGATGATGTGTGACTAACGGTGTTTGTGATAATGAAGTGGAGCTTGTGTGATCATTGTCAGCCATCTCTCTCGCTGCCATTTCTCTCTCTCTCTCTCTCTCTTTTTCTCTGCGTTGAAATATGGGTCAAATTTTAGTGAAAATTGGCTTTCTCGGTCTCTCTCTGCGCCTTGCAGGCCAATAAATTTAAGCGTGCTCTCGTTTTGCACGTAATACAAAACTTTTTGGCTTAAAAAAAGTGTAAGAAAACAAAACTGGTGCGTGCCGTCGTTTTTCTTCAGCGTCCAGCCTTCGCTTTCCCTCTCTGTTTTGCAACCTTCATTTACAGTTCCCTATTTTATTTTCACCAGTGTCAGTTCCGCCTGTAAGTGGCATGCAAATTATTGTTTCCGGTTCCGAGAGCTTCTTTATCCGCCTGTAGTTGACACTCTAGTCGCAGCTGATTGAAGGTAGAAGTAAACACAATGCAAGCCGAGTTCATGCAGATTGCCATTGCAAAAGGAGAATCTTGAACGGGCAAAGGACTTTAAAATTTCGAAAATGCCGGTGAAACTTTATACAGTATTGAGGAAGGCAGGATGGCGTTATCATTCATCGTCTTAATAGTTATATCCTTCACTGAGTAAGTGTAAACTTAACTTAAATTAAATCCTAAATACTTAGAAAGTATTCCCTGAGTTTTGGTTAAAGGCTAACCTTTTTGGATCCCAAAGTTAACTGAATGCTAGCTGGAAAGAAACGAAGCGCATTATGAGTTGTTTAACATTTAAATGATTTATTCTAAATATTTTTAAAATTGGTTCCATGTGCTATAGAAATTACCAGAGCTTTCAAAACCCTTATAAATGTCTCTACACAAAGCTATTTTAGATTTATCGAATTCAGCAAATATTTGTTTCTCTTTTATAAAATACAATTTAGTAGTCTAATTTTATACACGTATTAAGGTTTTTTTGTTATTTCTCTAGAATCTTCGATATGTATTATTGTAATATTATCCTGATTCGACTAATTAAAGGTTAAATATATACAAGGCACTAAAGACATTTTTGTGGTTTTACTGTCACTTGAATTGTCGCTCAAAAGAAAGCTTTAAATGTTATACATATCACTAGGGGTTTTCTCTTGAAATGGTGTCAAGATAGTTAAATTTTAAAATAGGTTTAAATTTTTTACCATGGTTTTTAAGTAATTTAAAAACCGTTTTATTTAATATAGGTAGAGATATTGTGAAAATAAATAAAACATTAGTTCAGTATATGTATTTTAACTTGGCCACCTTTTACTTCCATTAACAGCTTATACTTTAGTGTGAATTTAAAACCTTTCATCTTCCTATAAAATATTTTAAATTTACAATTATTTTTATTATTATTATTATTATTGCATTATTTTAGCCATATCTGACATTTATATTAAATCCCCATATAATTCCGGATAGTCGACTTTTTTATTAGTTTTAAGCAGAAAGGATGTGAGGCCTCAAAAATATTTCTCTTAATACCATGCTCTTTCAACTTGCCTCCCATTTGGGTATGTCTATGCAATTATAATTTTTGTTAGTCGGGGTCTGCAACCCAAAATGCAGATTGCTGGTCATTTGTTTAGGCAAGTGGTTGCCCACCCACTCCGCCGCTATCCAGGGCCCCCCCTACCGCCGGGAAACTCCCGCTCTCCATTTGCCGGATTTGGTGACAAATACAAAGGCCTTGTTGAGGGCAAAGCGCTGAGCTTACGAGTTGTGGGCAAACTGGACAGGGTGGAAAGGGAGGACAGTGAGGAACGTGGAGGCTGGTGGGACTGGAGATCGAGGTGGTTTTGTGTGTTTGGCTAACTAAGTGTGTGGCGAACAGTGTTGCGGACTGCAAAGAGACTAATCGTAAATCAAGGCGACGACTCGGCGACGCACTTGAGGGTTCCTGGGGCGCAGAGTCCGAGCTCCGCTTCTTCGTGGGACTACTCCTCTGGCTTTTGAGCGGTCCAAAATGCACTGGGGCTGCAGAGCCACACAGTCCTTGATCTGCTCCCTATACATATACCCATATACTACATACATCTATACTTATATATGTATATGCAGAAGTACATATGTCTGTGTACAGTCAGGGCTTGTCTATGCAAATATTTAAGTCTGTTGTTGTCGTTTGGCTACGAAAATGCGAGCATGACATACAGCTGCCGACAGACAAATGTTTAGCGGGGCGGAGTCTTCCCTGTCCTTACTGAAAATATAAAGTAAATTAAATATTAATTTCAGCAAATCCATCGGGGATTTTAAATATAAACTGGCAGGTGGAAGTACACTACGTCCCAGAAGAATATGTGCTCAATTATGTAAAGTCTAAAAAACGACCAGCCAGCTTCTTCTCTTTGCTGTAGTTTGGGTTTCAATTCAGTGCAATATTATTTTATTCATATATTAATTTAAATAATTTATTTTTTTATCCACTGCAACCATATTTATATTGTGCCCTATAACTTTCCTTTGTTTTGTAATCTTACCATTAATCCGCTATAGTTACTAAAGCTCATTTTGAGGCAATTAAAAGTGGTGGCAACTTCATTTTAATATTAAAAACATGGTAATTATAAGTAAATTGCGGCAATCTTGAGTAAAAAATTATAGAAAATTATAGAACAAAAAATAAAAGATCTCATTAAAAAAGCTTAAAACAAGCATAGAATAAAGAAGAAAATCCTGCAATTACAAGAAGTTTGTTTGAAAAACAAATCTCCGCCTTGCTGAACAGGGAAACATGCGCGTTGATGCGGGACACTGTTGCTGCATTCTGAAGGAAGAGTCGGAAACCGGTGCTGAAGGGCACCAGCGACATCTTCATTAAAATCTAATTAGCGCATTTTTTGACCAGACCCAAGAAGCCAGACTGTGGCACTGAGGTGCTCCGAGTTCTGAGCTTGCTCCGCCTCTTGAGCGCATAATCACTTAGACAGGAGAAAGCCAGGACGAAAGTCAATATACCCAGCAGTCTGTACTGACTGCACTGAGAAAAATTTCACAAGACCAACATTTTTTTTTTACTTATAAAATATAATATATTTACTTCTGGTTTAGCTTATCCTGGAATAAATTATTCGCACATTTCAGCATCGAGTTAATAAGTCTGGCTTGTGGCATCTATAAATCTAAAGGATTTTCGCTCAGTGTGCGGCTTCAGGTAGCCGATGCTGCTGTTGCATCTGCTCCTGCATGCGTAAGCTGCTTAACTTGTGCTGGAATTCAACAGGAGCAGAAGCCAAAGCTCAGGAATGCTCCTTATTCGCTCGCCGCCTCTGCCCCGCATCTACTCCTCGGATGTCCTTGCTCCACTTAAAGTTTTGCACTGCAGCTGCATACGCACCCGACGGGGGGGAGGCGGTTTGGGGCGGCTGGGGGCCGCTTGAGGGCTCCGCCTTGCGCAGCATTTTCGAATTCCAGAGTCAACCGCAAAATGAAAAACTTTCTATGGCTGCTGCTGCTCCTGCCACTGCTGCTGCTGCTGCTTTCGCTCTTCGAGTGCTACCCATATTGTATACATATTGTATATAGTTTTTGTACCGCCAAGCGGCCCGCCTCCTCCTCGGCAGGACTCTCTCATACACACACGCGTGCGTCCTTCAGGCGTGCATTGCATTTCGATGCTGCTCTCGTGGAAATTGCTTTATAAAATGTTGCCATCGCATAAAAGTTGGGTGAGGTTTTTGTGGGCGTGGCCGCTGCAGTCCCAGCTGCTATGCCACCTAGTCATGGCTAACATCTTGCGCGTCTCCTCAGATATACATACATATAGAACACAGCGTTTTTCTCCATTGATCCTTTTTGCGGCGCTGCGGCTTGTTGCTTGACATCCTTTTAATTTGCAATGCCTCTTCGTTCCACGTCCAGCGTCTTTTCGATTTTTATTACGCTCCACCACACTCTCTTTTTCCCTCTGTTCTTTTAACTTTTTTTTTTAAACTATTGGCTTTCATTTGGCAATAGTTTGCTAATGGATTTCCAGATGCTATAAATCATTTTTAGAAGGCAAACTTTGGCGGAACGAGCGCCTGGGAGGAGGGGAAGAGGTGCCTGGAAATTGGCTCAATTTAAAAGTTGTGAAAGCGTTAAATGTTTTATTGCTCCAACTGCTTCGCTCGTTCCAATAAGGCATTCTTCTAAAGTATTTCTCAATCAAAAGATAAGGGGGAAGGCCTAAGCAACTGTTAAGTCTGATAATACAGATAAATATTAAGAAATATTAAATATTAGGTATTAAGTAATAAATTATTTAAAATTAAGTTACATATAAAATTATTCTAGCTATTTATAAAATAAAAAATTAATTAATTTTGCTTACAAATAGGAGTTTTATAAGTTTCCTTAAACTTTCAATCTGAAGCTTTATATTTTTTTTCCAAAAAATTGCTGGTAAAAGTAAATCTGGATAACTTTTCCTAGTCATTGTCGATCTCCCAGATCCCCTTTGGCTAATAGCTGTCTAATGGCGGCGTATTAACCCTCAAAGGCCGATGAATGTCTGTGAGTCAAGTGCAGCAGACATAACTTGGGCGTTCGAAATCCTCGTGTAGAATTTATAATGCTCAATGGCATTACAAGCAGGACAGAGATGGGCAGAGGGGCGGCGTGGAGCTCCCTTGTGCCAGTAATACTTTCTTTTTTTTTGTAGCCTGTGTGGGTGACATTTTCTTTAGTCAACTAATGAATGCCTCAAAGAGTTTCCCCTTGCAGTTTTAGTTCTGCGGTCGCACACACCAGCACACAAATGGTACATGGTTAGGTTTTGGCTCCAGCCACAAATATTTGCAGCGTGTGTGTGTGTGTGGGTGTGTCTGCAGACACGTACGTGCACTGTAAAAAAATTTAGTATTAATTTTATAAAAAAATAGTTTTTAACTTTATAAATGTGAACAGTGAGCGTTCGGTATTATTATTGGGGTATTACAATACTGCAACTTCTTTTTCTTCTGGTTCATAGAAATTTGAGCGAAATTTGAAATTTAAATCTTTAAATTTTAATTTTTAAATTTTAATCCTTAAATGCTTATTAAAAAAGGCATCAAGATATATTAGAACACGCGTAAGAAGTGAAACT
>JAEIIJ010008015.1:0-20382 GCA_018904815.1 Drosophila ogumai | reverse complement strand
TAGGTAAATTAAATATTTTCAAATTAAATACAGTTTTATTATCGCTGTTTCTAAAAATCATTTAACTTTGATATTAAAGATAGATGTTGAGAAACCTACATAATATTAATAGCAAATCATATTTAAATTCTTCTCATAGAGAGTAAATCTCCCTCATCATAATATTAATATTTATTCCCATGAAGTGTCCCAATCCCTCTCTCAAGTATCTGCAAAGATCCCTGAAATCCCTGAATTTGGATGTCTCAATTGCTCACTTGACTTAATAACTTAAGCCTGACTAATGCGCGTAATCTGGGCTGCGAACTGGTCCCTCTGGGAACTCCAATTGAGTCGAGTTGGCAGTGGGAAAGTTTCGCAAACAATTGTCAGGACCTTTATGCTTATGTTCATTGTCCCTGCCTTCAGTGTAAACACACAGAACGCAACAGTCACAACATTCGGTGAATCTGTGACTGCCCGTTGATAATTTGACTCTTAAGTGCTCTTCAGCGCTAATCCTATTAAAGCGTGTTAGTCACACGCTCCTTCAGGCACACTTCACCATGGCAGGACAACCCCCGAGCGCAGCCAGACATCCTGGCCACCAGCCAGAGGGATGGCCCGAACAATGAGGCTAATCGACAGATCATAAAATGATCAAAATGTTATGTGAAGCGCATTAGGGCGCACACTCCGCTGACAGTGGAAGTATCTATGGGATTGGATGGGATGGATAGGATGCAGGGGGAGGAGTTTCGAGTGTGTGGGATCCTTTTCGGCACAGACAATTGAGCGGTTAGCGGTGCATAATGAAAAAGGGGTGCAGACCAGGAGCACGATGACATCGATAAAATCATCGAGGAGGGTCTCTCAGCCAATTGATAGAATTTATTATTGTTTTATTGCGCTGATTAGAGTCATGTTAGCTTAGTTTTATGGAGTACTTGTTGACTGTTGTTGGGGATTTATGGGTTTATTGTTATAGTGTTTGATTGGGTATATAAATTATAGAAAGCCATAAATAAATGGTTTAAATGTATATTTACATAATATAAATTATGTAAAGTGTTACCTAAGTTAGACATCATTAAAAATAATAATAATAAAATGTCTATTGCAAGACATTAAAGAACAGAAACAAGACCACCTTTTACCACCCCTTTAATAATTCCCATAATTTTTAATCAAATTTTCCAAACCCTCGTAATCACTTTCTGTGATGTCTATCGTCATCTGTCGCTCTGCTAGCTATTTGTTTGCTGGTTACGCTCACTCTAATCGTAATCGGATAATCTGTCAGCGGGCTCCCACCCACATCCACCCATCATCAATGCGCCCAGTGGGAGGGTGGTCCGCCCTGCGACCTTTTGGGCGCCACCTTTGTCCTCTCTGTCTCTGTCCTATCTCAGTCTGTGCTGCGCCGTATGTTTTGCTCACTTGAAATTTAATTTCTGATTTCATTTTCGCACACAGTTTGTGCCTTATATTTTTTGTTGCTCCCTTCGGGGCCGTAATTGTTTCAGGCTGTGAAAATAAATTGAAAACGCTGCTGCTGGTGGTGCTGCTGTGCCAACTGGCGCCAAAAGGACGATGAGTAGTCCCTTTTGACAGCTTCGCGGACTGACGCTTGCGCTTAAATTTATTCACTCGCAAAAAAAGATGAAGAGAATGTAGCGAAAAAATATATATAATAAAAAATGCGCATAATCGGTGAGAAGGAAAAGTCCTAGTTGGCCGGGAAAAACTTCTGGTTCCCATGCTCAAGTCGCTGCCCCGTTCTATTGTCCGCTCATGTGTGCGCCTATTGATGTCCAAATATTTTTATTCATGGCCCTTTTCGCGGTTCACTTAACTGCCGATCCAAGTCATTACCCAACCCCCGGGAGCGAGCCGACTTACAGCACGAGTCGCTCATAAATCAAGTCATTGTTGTGGACCAACCCCGCCGAAGATGACGGCAACAAGCTGGAAAAATTCTTGCCTAATTTAGTTCGCGAACTTGTTAGTAATTTCCAATTAAAATTTATAAATTACAAATACAAATTCGCTGGGGGCAGTTGTAATAGAAAACTGTCAACGAAGTGCAACAGGTGGGCTTCCGCCTTCGAAGTCCGCCGCTTTTTGTGATTTATACCTCTGGAAATGACCCGCTTCCGACATGGAATATCAGAAAAGGAAAATATATAGAAAAAGGGAAAAACACAAGCCACTACCGAAGGGAAAACTCGGGCCGGTCGCACTTGAAAGTTTTAGAGGCGACCCAGGCCCCAGGCCCCAAGCCCCTACTGCTGGCCACTTCCACTGCTCCTCCTGCCCCAGCGGAAACGCAGTGCACCCGGAGCCGGAGGTGGCTGTGTCGAAGCGTCTCCGGTTTCGGCAGCCAGTGGCTCTGCAATTTAGTTGTCAATTGAATTTATGAGCTCGCTGAATTTATGGCCCACCGCCACCGAGGTGCCGCGTCCTTTTATCTCAAGTGACACAACTCACGTGAGACCGTGGGACTTGCAGACTGCAGAGCGCTCTGAGAGACCCCGAGCGAAACCCTTGACCCGCCAAAAAGTCAATCCGCGTTATCAATTGACAGCGAGGGTCGCTGGAAGTCAAACCGCGGTAATTTATAGCCGGCCCTGCACGTGAACCCACAACGAGAGAGCGTTCCTCCAACCCCTTCGCATGTTAATTGTTTGTTTGCTGTTTGTTGTCATTGGCTCTTAAGTGGCGCGGGAAGAGGGGTGAAGCAATCGCTGCTCCGGTCCCGGTCTCACGTCCAGGGGTGTGCCGTGTGAATATGCTAGCTTTCAGTTTAGAAAAGAATCTGACACAAAAAATGTAACAAAATTATTAAAGAAATTTTTAGAAGGGGAAACGACTAAAAGATACCTTACACATTAAAAAATAGGAATTTTGTTCAAACTTAAAAACCATTGGTAATATAAGACTTTTCTTAGCATTACCAGCTCACATAGAAAATTTTAAGTACAAAACCCATATAGATCCCAATATATTAAAGTTTATATAATATTCACAAAATTTTTCAACTTATATCCAAGTTTCTTATAGTTTGGAAAACCAACATACCCCTCTAACCCTACAAATACCTTACCAAAAAAAACAGAGAAAAATAAACGAGTTCGTGACACTCTCTTGCAATTATCTGAGAAAGTCAAACGGTGCGGTAATCGGAGTCGCACCCTGCACCCGTGTCACCCTTCCACCTTCCACCCCCTTTCCACCTCACAGTTTTCTCCCCCTCGTCCACATCAATCGCGCAATTATTGCTGGCATTGTTTAGATAGACAGCCACGAGGACACTTTCAATATGTCGCTGTGAGAATTTCAGAGCTTCCTTTCCTCCCGTTTGTTGTTCGTGTTCGTAATTTGTTTTTATTACAATTTTCACTTTTATTCATGGGTCTGGTGCTCATTTTTTTTTTTGTGGTCGGGGTTTGTTTGATTTTGGCGTGTTCCCTATGTTTTTGTCTGCATTCCCCGGGTTGACATTGTTTTTTATTTTATTCTGTGGGAAACACAACTTTCGGAGAGTCATTTAGATTTGGTGCACACGATAAGCGAGGTGTAATAGGTGTGAACAATGCAGAGGCGGTGGGGTTGGAGTCAACAATTAGAAAATAAACAAATAAAGAGTAGAAACTGTATAAAAAAAACCTCTTGGGTTAAATTGGCATAGAAACATGATAAATAATTCGATATTTATATCTTCTTATGGAACTTAAAATGATCATAACTAGAGCAGCTTTTGAAAATAATATGTTGAATATCTTAATCAGTATTCAAGAAAAGTTTCAACTTTTGATCGTCAGATCAAGTTAATATAAAAATTAAATGCATTTTTCACTAACCGATTTTCTTATTTTTGTTTGTTAATTTTTTCTTCTTATTTGTTTTTTTCTTTTTGAATTGGAAATAAAATTACACACAGCACACACTACTCCCAAGGTCTCTTTCCTTCCCCCGAAAACAATTAAATAAATAAAAATAAGTGCGTTTTAAAATGGAACAATTAATTAAGCATTAAACATGCGAGTTTTTAAGCTGTGGAAATCGAGTTAAGTTTTTTAAAACTGCAATAACGACACCTGAGAACATATTTATTTAAAAATTATAATTTTTTTTTTTTGTTTTTATTAAATCTTTAATACAATTTTTTTTGTTTAAGTCCTTATATTTTTATATGCCCTATGCAAGTTCCATTTTAATATGAATTTAATAAAACCCCTTAACCCTCTAAAGTCCAATGATTTTTCCACACTTAACCCTCTTGACGCTTTTCAAATAAAAAGTTTATACAAACTGCCAATTGGCAAGTGATTTATGCGCCGCCGTTGCCGCCCATTTGATTAACAAAATATTGAACCAACGAAGACCATACAGAAATGGGTGTATTCATGGGCATTGTATTTTTATTATTTTTATGCCGATTTATAACAATACGCATTTTGGCAATAACAAAATGCACAGCATTGCGTAGTGCCGCGCCGCGGGCGAAGTGAGCAATCCTTCGAGGAGCAAAAAAAAGGAGGAGTAGAACCAAGACCAGGACATTAAAGACCCGCAAGGAGTCAATGGGGGAAATCGGCCTGTCATGCCTCGCAGGCCGCTGGCCACGTGCCGCGTCAAAGTCTCCATCGCGTGTTACATCATTCATACGTCATTAATGGCCACGTGTCTGCCTTTGGCTTTGGCTTGGCTGCCAGTTTGTTATTGTAGGCTGGGCCATTTCGATGTTCTTGCTGCACAAGGACAAGGCGCAGGGCTCACAAATATTAGCAACTATCCTTGTCTGTCAGGGTCCTGTCTCTCTCCCTCTCCGTTCAGGCTTGAGAAAACAAATCGCAGCGCTGATTGCGTTTCTTATTAACTGCCGTGGTTGGTTGGCCAGCACAATATGCTGCCTGTCTGCGCTACACTAGGAGAAATTAATGGGAATACTTTATGCTAAAAGTGGTCAAAGAAAGGGGAAAGAAAGTAAGTTTAGTATAAATTTTTAAAGATATAAATAAAGAGTAGAGAATCTTGATAAATGGAAACTGTAAAATTTTTGATGTAATATAAAACGATATTTTAAAGTTGTTATATATTTATTAATATGAAACTTAATGATAATTTCTATAATAATAAATAGTTCCATAAAAGATGATTTAAGGGGATATATAATATCATTATTTCATCAATAATTATGAATCTTTTAAATAATCTTTATTATAATTAAGAGTTCCTTGCCCCAATTTTTCTCCAAGTGTACCTAGTGTTGTCATGTTTGTCTTGACGCTCCGTTGAATATTTTGGCTGGACACACACACACACAGAAAACAAATGGACAGGCGACTGATGCATTGATTGTCCTGCAGGAGCTAAAGCCGTTTTATGGAGACTCCAGGCATTAGCAAAAATATATACAGGCCAGTGAGGCGGTGACTTAAAGTCGACTTAAAACACTTGACTTGTGGGCGTAGCTCGGGTGGGCGGCTTAGTGGGAAAAGAACCCCCAGTTTGGGGGAAGGGACAGGCAGCGGAAGTGTTACGGCGAACGCAAAATGGCGGAAATCGCACAACAAAAGAAATTAATTTAAAGTTTCTAGCCCCCAAAAGCGTGAAAATGAAATTACATAATGAATGCAATTAAAATGTTAAGCCAAGCTAAGACACAAGCACACACATACGAAAAAAAAGAGCTTTTCCTTTTTCCTTTGCTTTGGCAGAGGAGAGCAAACAATTTGAGTTTGTGGCTCTTTTCCTCCGGCTGAGAACAGCAAATTGCTATTTAGCCATTTTAGTCATTTTAGCCATTTTAGATGCCATTAACACACACACACACACCCACCCGCACACTCGCACACCCAACTTGAGAGCGAGGCAAGTAGGTGGGTGGAGGTTCGGAGGGGCCTGTGCCTTCAAGCCACGTTTATTAAATAACTGCGTGTCAAAGGAACTCACAGCCACAAACACACACGCACACTTCCAGGATCACAAACTAGCACACACACACACACACTCGAAAGGACTTTCCTTGACTTGCTAAAGTTTTCTCGATGTGTGCTTGTGTTAGTTTGCTGCGTGGGTGAAAAGCGAAATTTGTTTTAAACTAAAATAAAATTGCAGAGAAAAAGCATATATAACTGGAGATTAAACTTTTATTAAATGTTAATTTAAAATCATTTCCTTAAAAAGAGAATGAAATTAGAATCGAATTCAAAGGGTACTTTTCCTTTAAAACTTAAGATCAGTTTTAATTTCAACCTGGGCTATAATCCGAATATTATTAATTAAAGAACTGAAATTTAAATTGAATCATAGTAAAGCTAAAATGAATTAAAATGATAAAATAAGAAAATATTTACAATTTTAAAGGCATAATTAATGATTTTTTGTTCAGTAAGTAAATTTAATTTTAAATTAAATCATATTTAAAGCATAGAGAAAAGAATATATGTATAAATATTTGTTAGCTGCTTTATTTTACTTCAATTAACTTATTTAAAAAACCCAAAATTAAAACTTTTTTCGTATACCCTCATAATATAATAATAAATGATATTAGGTACTTGGTATTGTTAAATAAAAAATCCTACCATTTCTTATATAATCCTAAATATTTATCATTTACTATTATATTAGGTAAGGGTACTTGGTATTTCCCTTAAAATGTAAATAAAGCTTCCACAGTTCTCTTAAGCCTACTAAAGTCTTTGTTTCACACTTGAGAATATCTCCTTTTTTTCCTTTAATTAAAATTATTAAAATGGGATTAAAAATATCGTAAAATAAACCTGCTAGCAATTAAAAAGTAATCTCAATCAAACCTTTTTGCAGAGTATTTAAGAATCCCAACAAAGCAGAACATGAAGCACAACAAAAAAAAAAGGAATCAAGCTAAGCTTTTCTGATGTTTGTGTTAGAGTGTGTATATGTTGGGTGTTGTTTGCCTGTGTGTGTGTGTGAGGAACTACAATTTGTTCGTTGACGCCTATGAATTAGCCCGAAACCACCCACACGCTGCTGAACAAGGATACACAAGGACGGTGGACTGGCATGGCCAGCGGCAAAGACTGAGCAAAAACAATTTCAATGGGAATTCAAAAATTAATTAAGCCAGAGCCCGAAAAGTGTGCGTGTGTGTGTGTTTGGGTGTGTATTAAAGTGTGTTTTATATGTATTTGTGCGGGTCTGTCATTTTCTGTTGCCTGCTTCAAGGGGCCAGATGGAATAAGGGGCTAGAAGAGGGAGTTCTAGCGCCACACCGTTGCACTTGAGCAGCTGCAGCGAAGTCGACGTTGACGCCAACGCATGTGCAGCGCCTTCCCCTTAACCCTCCCACTTTTAACCCACCTGACCCCCAACCGCTGGGGCAGTCAAAGCCTTTCACAATCAACTATTGTTGATTTCTCCTACGGCTCCAACTTCTCGCGCTTTGTTTTTGGCGTCCACCCCCTGGATTCCAACCCAAACCCCATCCTGGGGTGGCGCGTTGTAGGCGAACGACGAAACGGTAATATCCTTGTGTTTGGTGGAAGGAAAAAGGAAGTGGATAATACATCCGTCCTTGTTGCTTCGTGTCACCCACTAAAAAGGCGATGCCACTTCTGGAAGCTCTGCCGCTGGAGCAGCACGACGGCGGCAGCGCCACCATTGAGTGGCCCGCAAAAGAGACGGCACTAGCAGCGCGGATTCTCTGCAGTCAAGTGGAAATGGTAACCTCCTACCGGGGACCAGAGAGCACAAGAGCCAGAGAGAGCTTGAAAAGCTCCTGAAATATTAATAGCCAGCCCGGAGAGATCGTTAGAATGTGGAGCCTTGGAGCTGCCGGCAACTCCCAGGAACAACCATTTGCAAAAAGCTTGCTGCTGGAAAGCTCTCCGGGGGCTAGGCCACACCTCTCCTCACCGCTGATTGGCGGACAGCAGGCAGCTCGCAGGGGGTGGCTAAGGATTATAAACCCTAAGTATATCCTGCAGCAGGAGCTCGACAGCGACAGAGCCAGCAACAGAAGCGGCAGCACCAGCAGCAGCGGTAGCAGCAGCTACGAACCAGACAGATACACACAGCCAAAGCACCCACCACCACCCACCAGGAGCACCAGGAGCAGGAGGGTGGAACAACCGACGACCAACCGCTGGCCACCCCCGCGCTGCCACAGTATCGAGCTAAGGGTTGGAGGCAGGACGTTGGCAGGATATGCGCGATTTGACGACGGAATGAAATCAATTGTTACGCTGCCGTGCCACAGATCGGACGCAATCCGGTGTCAGTGCTCAAGCCCGATAGACCAGGTCCTCGTACTCGTACTCGTCCTCGCCTCGCCTCGCCAGGAGCATCGCATCCTTTCTTAGCCCAAGTGATTTACGCGATTTGGCCTGCGCCTACCCACAAATACCAATGCGAATATAACGGGAAAAAAAGAAGGAAATAAACGCCAAAAGGACTAACGCGAATATCACGTATACGTGCCGTGGGACATTGACACATATAAATCAGTTGGACACGCGAGCACGGCTGGCAGGTCGCAAAAGTGCATTGGAAAGTTCGGCCGGAAGTCGAGGTGTCCGGTGAACGGTAACCAGTTCCGATCGTCACTTTTCCCGTTCCCGTTCCTGTTCCTGTTCCTGTTCCCGTACCGGTTCCCGTTCCCATTGCCGGTCCTTTTTCCGCTGCGCGTTTGCCTAGAAAACAAAAAAATAAAACTCAATTGCGGACACCACTTGGCTAGGTCTCCGTCTCCGTGTTATTAGTTTCCGGTCTCCGGCGACCAATTTACCGCTTGCCAAAAACAACGAGAAATCTAAATACGAACACGAAATTTGAATTTTGAATTTGAAATTCGAAATTAATTGTGTCTTTCGGGGTCGCTCGGAACTCGCTACCGACGGCGGCCACAATGCTGGACATCAAGTCCTCCGCCGATTACTTGTCACGCTCCACGGGCAGCTTCAGCAACTTCTCAATGCTCTTCGCAGGTGAGTGGGCGGTGTGTGAGCCAGCCATCCCGAGACCGTCGGCCGCGGCGGTCCTCACAGGTGCCACCTGGAATCCAAGTAATTACCATGAAAAAAAAAATAACTGAAAAGATTAGACTCCTAAGAAACTGCCGTCGGTTAACTGTTAGAATTTTGATATATTTTTAATAGTTTTGGATTTTTAATATTATATTTAATACTTGATTTCCTTCTTTTGCAGATTCCTCGTACAAATCGTCGTGGGGCTCCCACAGTTCGACACAATCGCAAGGTGAGTTTGATTTGCAATTAAAAGTGGAAATAAGGATTTGGTTATATAAAATTGAAAACTTAATAAACAAAAAACTTTTAATGTAAGTGTGCTACAAACAAAAGTGTGTTTAAATCTCTAAATTATACTATAATTCGAAGAAAGCAAGAAATATTAAAAAAGGAAATATTATGTTCTGAAATATTATAGAAAATAATTTCAGATGTAAAGAATAGTTTGTTTAAAAAATATTGATTTGTTCATTTAGTTTTGTGGAAAATTTAAAGATTTTTAAATACAAAAACTACAATATCTTAAGCTTGACTCTGCCCTTTATTTAAATATAAAATACATTTTTTAGAATATTTAAAAAGTTAGTATATTTAATAAAACAAATAGCTGGGATTAAATATCTAATAAGTACATTTTGAAACCTTTTCTTTTCATTTAAAGACAATTTGAATACGACTTTATAATAACCATAAATTAAAAATAACTTTAAAATTTGATGTGTTGTGATGTGTTTACTGTGTCTCAAATATAAAATTCTGCCTTTTATATAATTAAAATCTTAAATTTAAATGTACAAGGTTATGGTAATAGTTCAATAACTTCAAATGACCGCAAATATTGTTATTAAAACCTTTATAAATATTTTAAGCAAAGTATTAGCCGAGTACCAACCCAATCAATATCTCCCATAGCAAATATTTCAGATTCAACCACAAAATCCCCCCCTTCTCTATCCTTCGCCCCCCTTTCTTTCCCTTTAAACCCATCTTAACTCCTGGCAAAACCCTGAAGAAAAACATGACTAATTTGCAAAGTTTCAATGATCACAAATTGCAATAAAAAATACTCAAAAAGTTCGGAGACAAGCCCGAAATTACAGCAAATTGCAAGGCACTCAAGGAAAGGCAGCCCGAAATAAACATTAAATATGCAAAACACACACACAACACACACCGAAAGTGAAGGATGTTCACACGAAATTCCCAATCGGAGCCAGTGAGGCGTGCAAAATGTGTGTGTTCGTGATAGATGTATTCAAGCAAATCAACAAGCCATCGGCTGAGTATTGACAGGGGGTTCCACATCCTTTATATATCCTTTTTCCTTCATACACATATTCGAGTACTCGACAGAGATAAAAGGCCTGGAAAAAGGTGTGGAATACACGTGTTCCTCGGGGCTGTAGCCAACGAAGCATAGAGGCGAGGGGTTAAGCGCCATAAGGGCTAGTTATGGCCTGAACTAATTGAAATCATAATGGGCTTTTGACACTGCCGCAGGACATTTGAAATCCGAATACTATTTTTCCAAAAATATTTTTCACACTCTCTGAAAGAGAGACAAAATTTCAGCTTGGCTGGTCGCATTTAGCTGCTGGCCATTGATGACATCAAAATTGTTCACAGGCAAAAGTTGGTTGGTGCTCAGCCCAGGACCTGCAGCACCACCCCTCCTCAGTGTCCTTCGGCGGCTGCGGCTGCTGCAATCGGTCGCCTTTTGTGCTCTTCGCAGTTGAGTGGCCACGCAAAGCGCAAAACCAAAAAATGTCATATGAAAAGCTGTCGTTGTTGCTGCTGCTTTTCTGTTTTCTTTTTTTTTTTAAGCACAATAAGTGACAACGAAAACAACAGCGGGCGGTGCATGAAACCACCCATTCATGGGAGTCCTTTTTACACTGGGGAAAAAAATATAAGAAATTAGGAGATTAAATGGGATATTATACTACTTTTTAGGCATTTTTTAAGAGTTTATTTAGTGAAAATAGATTTTTGTAATTTTTTAAAGACAGTAAAATCGTTAAGGAGTGGCTTGTAAATATTGAAATATATTTTTCTTTCATGTTTTTTTGAAGTTTGAAATTTTGAAATTTTTTTTAAAAATCAAAGAGCTAAATATTTTTTTTAGATTTCTTAGACACTTAAAATTTCTTGTTAATTTATAAGCAATACATATTCTTCAGGTAGTGATTTTCCTCCGTGTATATCCCATTCTGTGTTTATCAGCCTGCGGCTTTAATTTTATTCGAATTTGAAGCGTGAAGTTTGCCACACACAACTTGAGCGCGTTCCCGAGATTGTAAATTGAATTGCCAGCGGCATTGTTTTCGCTCTTTGCAATCATATTCCATTAGGGCCCAGCCAAGAGAGATGCACAGGATTCTGCCTGCGTTGCTCATGTCACAGTTGTCCTGCCCACGGGCATACGCTGCTCCATTCAGTTCCAGATGGGATGGATGGGTTCTTTGATGACAGCGTCGAGATAATGTTTGTGTTGCGGTTGAGTTGGTGATTGCCTTTGATTGTTCGCCCGAGAGTGTTATAGCACTTGACAGTTTTCTGATTTACCAATTTGAATATATTTTATATTAAGCTCTTAAATGTTTTGTCTTGCAGGTTACAGCTCGAACGCCTTGAGCATCAAACATGATCCGCACTCACAACTACGGCAACCTGGTGAGTGCTTTGAGTAAATTTTTATTTTAATAGAAAATAAAGGCAAAGAAATACAAGGGTGGGTTTATCTTATCAATAGAAGATTACTTGTTTATTTTGTGGATTTTAATATTAATTTTGGGTGTTAGTTAATAAAATAAACAAGCCTTAAGGTGCAGGCTGCAAGGCTAAGCTTGAAAAGCTGTATATTTTTCCTGATAAATTAATTTTAAATTTGTTTTTAGTATTAAAGGATCATTGAAGAATTTTTAGAAATATTATTTTGAGCATTCATATTCACGAAATATTAAAAAAAATAATAATAAAATGTAATACAAACTTATGCAATCACAAATTATTATTTAACAAGCCCCAAAGTTTCCTAAAAAAATATCTTCCAGCTCTTTGTTATTAAATTTCCAAAAATTTGCATTTAAAATGACTAAATAAATGTTATTATTTTATCTTTTATTAAAAACCTAAATGTCTACCTTTTTTCCCCTTAAAACTTAATCAAACTTGAAGCCATCAAGGACAGATTCTTCAGCACACGTGCCCCCTTTGTTCAGCCTAAAAACCAACATAAACATAAACAGTAACCAGGACAGAGCTCGAAAAAAGCGAATTCGAATTGAATTCCGTGTTGGCCAACACTAATAAAGTTTCGGTTTTTGTATCGAGCGCACGTTGCAAGTGGCACTTGAGTTCGAGTTTCGGTTCGGTTCTTTTTTTGCACACTCGCACTCGAGCTTTAAAAATTCATTTCGAATGTAAGAGGGGGACTTTTGAAACCGAGACCCCGAGACAGCAACAGAAATCGAGCAAATACTGTCGCCGAATCAAAACCTTAAATACGCCACTTGAGCAATGGAAATGGTAATGGAAACAAAAGTGCCGAGCCGCTGAATTGAAGCGTAATGGAAACAATTGAAACGGCCATAAAGGATTCTCAATTAGAGGGGAAAGCAGGGCCACCAGACCCAGATCCCAGATCCCAGACGCACTTGGCCGGGGCTTTTGTTGCTGTCAAATTTGACGGCCGTGGTTGAATAAGACGACGACGCGTGCCAAAGTCGGGGGCAGTTTTTTACAAATTCACATATATATATTTTTTTTTTCGGGGCATTAAAGCTGTTGAAAGAACAACGGACCGGGGCCCAAGCAACTGTTGGCAAAACAATGGCCAGGACATACAGGACTTGGGACAGGGGACTGTGGCAGTGGCGAGCCGACAAGCCAAGGAGCGGCGGAGGACTCTAGAATGATGCGAATTATGGACAATTTTGCTATATGTCTGGTGTCGGTCTCGCTGCAATCAGAGTAACCTTTTCTTTGCCACGAATGCAAAATGAACACTGGAAAAAATGTGAGGGATTAAGTGTAGAATTTTTGATTTTTTTATAGAGGATTGAAGTATTAAATAATACAGAATTTTTAGAATTTTTAGGATTAATTTATAAAGATTTATAAAGTTTTTTATATTAATACTTATTTCGACAAGGATTTGTTTACTTTGTACTTTCAAAATGACTTTCGTGGTGTGCGTAATAAACTATTATAAACAAAACTCTTTAATTTGAAAAGAAAATATTAAAAGTTAATACTTTTTAATGAATATTTAAGTTATTTTTAATTTGACTACAAAAACCTACTTTTCCTTTCAATTAAGGACAAAATACTCCTAGAAGAAGCCTTCCGACAGCCTTAAAAATAGTTAAAATAAATATATAAAATGTAGGTGCATATTTTATGGGGTTTCTAGACTATATACTATTTATTTTAAGTGCACCCTTAAGAATGGCAGGCTTTGGCAGTAACAAAAACAAGAACAACGCGCAGGAAACGCTCGCCGGATAATAAGTGAAATGGATATTTGGAGAGCGAGTGTGCGAGTGTGTGTGTGCGAGTGCACTCGACAAATGCGCGCAAATGAAGCATCTGCATATATATATATATATATATACTATATACTATATAGTATAGACTTTTCACAGTTTTGTGGTAATGCATTTCATTTCGTCAACGGAAACTAGAACTTGCCTTTGTGTTTCTTTTGCCTCGCACCCTTCATTAAGACATTTGCATAAAGGACCCCGCCAGACTCTATTCCATTTGTATTTATACCTTTTCCTTCTCTCTGTTTTTCCACCCCCTCGTTGCAGATCCATATCAAATGTTCGGACCCACCAGCAGCAGACTGGCCAGCTCAGGTGAGTGGAAATCACAAAAGCATAAAGATGCAGGTGCCGCGATTAGTCTAAGGCAGCGGCAGGCACGTGACTAAGCCCCGGGTCCTGCATTTCATTATCATATCAATTTCTGGCCGAGATTCGACTTAGTCATTGCCCGGACTTTCGGGCGACCCTAACAAATTAACCCGTTGCATGCGAGTTTAACCCTCTCGCGCCTCGCTCTATTTTTTTTTTTTTCGAGGGTGCAGTTTTCTAATTTATGCGAAAGGTGTTTTTTCGTAAATTTATTACTGGGAGGCGTGGCTGGGCAATTGTTTTTGCAGCTCTGACTTTTCGGACTTTCCCGGGGAATTGTACGACGATTCCTGGGCACGCGCCCTGCCCGCCAGAAAATCCATTAAAAAAGAGTTTAAGAGTTTTGCAAAGTCAGAGTAAAAGGCTGCGTCAAAGGGTTTCGGCGGTGGGCGTGTCCCTTATGTCCTGCATGGATTTGATAAATTGGTCAATGGATGTGCTGTTTTTCTCACAATGCCTGAGAGATAAAAGGGGGCTTGGGAAAAATATGATTGTATTCATGAAAACTTAGATTTATAAACTAAAAATTCATTAGCTTTGTTGGGGTTGAAATAAAACGCTTGAAATATCTTTGCCAGGTACAAGTTTGAAATTTCATGTATATATTTTGATTCCGCAAAGAAAATAAACGAAATTGTATATTTTCTAAATTATATGAATGCTGATAAATACTTAAAAAAGAGAATCCTACTACTAGAAACAATATAGATTTTCTTTCGTAAATAAATCAATTTTGTGTTATTTTCAAACTTTTAAAATTTTTAAACTTATACACATGTAAATATAAATTATTTTTATACATATTTCTCACTTTTTATTATTGCAAAAAAAAACAAACTAGAAAATCAAAATGAAAGTCAATTTCAAAATGGTGCTCATTGCCTCCGACCGACCGGTTGCCAGGACAAAATCAATAATTCCCCCATTGATCCGGCGCTGGGGGCGAGCTTTTGACGCCGCCGCCATTACACTGGCAATGGCGATGGGGTGGACTCACCCCCTGCCGCTCCACCAGTCTCCACCTCCTGGGGGACACCATCGAAACATGGCGCTCGAACGGAATTAGCATAAAAACCCAGACGCCCAACATTTTCCGGCGCGACATTTACACGAATCGGACGGACTCTCTTTTCTCGCTCTGCCCCTCTCCGGCTGATTGTTTCCTTCTCTTTCGATTGTTTGTTGTGCGGTTTTTTGGTTTTTAGAGGCCCGTTGCCAAGAGTTCGGCTCTAAACTTGGCTCTTCAACTTGAACGCAAAAGCTCACTGAGAAAAACCCACACCAGGAGTTTCCTCGGGGTACATACTGCGCTTTCGCTTTTTGGGTGGCAAAAATGCTGTTTTTGATTAATTATGGCTTCCTCTCGACACGGAACCGCTTTGTTAGCCAGGTCCGGTCCCGTTGGCCAGCTCAGCCCCAGTTGGCCAACACACTTGACATGCCACCTCATTTGCATACGAGTGTGTGTGGTGTGTGTGTATCTGCAAGTTGCATGCAGCTCGCAGGAGTGATAAAAAATATATATATTTTAATAAAAAGAAAGAAGTGAAACATGACACTGCCTTAGATGCACCCAGAAAAAAATAAAAGAAAATTATGTAACCGGAGAATTGGGAATTATAATATTCAAAGCTAGGGGCAGTCCCTCATAAGTAGGTTTATCCTATACAAAAATATAAGGATTTATGAAAATTTTAAATATAAAAAATATCGATATACTTAATCGAAGAATGAACATATTAAATTTAAAAGACCTTTAAAAGTACATTTTTGTTTGTCTGTTTGAGGTATTATTAGGTTGATTCAATATATTTAGCATATATCGCAAGGTACGAATATTTCGGGGGTCAAAAGTCAAGAAATTAAGGCATACAAATTCCCTAAATATTTATTTTCCCAGTGTACTTACTGTATAATTAAATAAGCCTAAGCCAAGACCAAACATAACTTTTCTTAATTATGGAAAAGACCGAAAAAACAACACAAAAATATGGCCACTGCAGCAGCCTTACATCAAAGAACTGGTCGGGCTAATTGCTTCCGGTTTTTGCACATACTTTTCCGCCGTCGGCGGAATTATTAAATTAAAATTTTTTCGGAGCCCTAAAAAGCTTTGACGCCTTTCTGCTAAATGAGAAGACACTTCCTAAAGGGCCAACTATTTGGCTTTTCGTTGTCTAGTTGGGCTGTTAATAGCGTGTCAATTACGCCCCTTTTTTTCCTCGAACTAACAGCAGTGCGGTGTCTTCTTTGGGCCTTTGTCATTCATCATCGTCATCATTCAGTCGTCGTGTTGGCACTTAACACATTCACTTGGCCATGATTTGCAATTAACGCAATATTCATGAAGTTCTCACACATGAGCAGGCGCTAAGCCACCACCAAAAGGAGCTGAGTCCCGTGTTCCCTTATTCCCACTCAAGTTTTTCCAACCACCCCGTGTCCTTTCGGATTTTGTCTGACGGAAAACAGAGGGAGGAGGGAGAGGGGAGCAGGCAACGATTGTACGTCCTCTGACGTCCACGGCCTAATTGCCAAATGATTAAGCGATTTATGATGTCTGCGTCGAATGCGTAGCGAATTCCGAGCACAATATACAATCATAATTCTGTAAATGTTTTAGCACGCACAAAGAAAATTTAGAAAGCTATTTCGGTGGGGAAAAAGTTCAGACTTGGCGGGGGAGAAAAGTCAAAGTTCAACTGGAGAAATGCCATGATATGGACACAATACATATTGCTGGAATAAATAATAATATTTTACTTGCTGCCAGCCAATAACAAAAGAAGGTCGCCAGCGATTAGCTTGGTTCATGGGTTAGGCTTTTTAAGGCGTATAAAAGGAAATAGTTTGTTTAAAAAATATATAAAAAATTTAGATTAATAAATATATTATATGAAAGAATTTTTTAGAATTTTTTAAATAACAAACGTTATAAAAAAAGAAGTTTTGCCTTGAGAAACAAAGTTTTGTTTCTTCTAATTTAAGCTCTTCATCAAGTTAGACCTTTATAGTTTATACTTTGAGAACTCTCATTTTTCCTCAAATCTCTCTCTCTTTTCCAATGAAAGTGCAATTGGTGAATTCTCCAGGGATTCCCCGAAGGAGCTGCTCTATCCCAGTTCCATTACACTTACATGCAATGCCATTTCCGTTGCGCTACACTTCTCTTACAATAATTCGAGGCGAGCGTTGGTCTTAGTTATTTATTAAAGGGGGAAGCCCCGGGAGCTTGGAGCTTGGAGCCGAGCCTACTACTACTACCCGGGGGTCTTGGTCTTGGCTCTGGGCAGGAAATGCTTTATGGGCTTTTTGCATGCCACAAAATGCTTACATTTCGACCACACTCATACACATCCCCGCAGCCGCAGCCGTTAATTTAAGCCCGAAACGCCAAAAGGATATGCTCTTTTGATGGACATTTAGCCAGGCCAAAAATACCCACATTAAATGTCTCTATACAGGGGCAATCAGGGAGCTCATTTCTCATGTTTCCTCCCCTTCCTAACTCGCTCTCTCTCTCTTTTGGATTTATTATAGGCTCTGGCCAGATCCAGCTGTGGCAGTTCCTGCTCGAACTCCTCTCGGACTCCAACAATGCCAGCTGCATCACCTGGGAGGGCACCAATGGCGAATTCAAGCTCACCGATCCCGACGAGGTGGCCCGACGCTGGGGCGAGCGCAAGTCCAAGCCGAATATGAATTATGACAAGCTGAGCCGGGCTTTGAGGTGAGTTTACTATAAATTATTTTTAATATAAATTATATTTTAAGGAGATAATAAAATAAAATTACAAAAATTAAAAACAATATATTATTTGATAGTTTTCCCTTCGAAAACCAATACATTTCGTTATCTAATGAGTTTCCCTCCCAACTAATGGGGTTGTTTTTTTTTCCTGTGCAATCGAGCAAACCCTAATTAGCAGATTTATCTAACGAAATGCGAGCATGTGTGCAATTTGCCGCTGGGTTCATCATCAGTAAATGATTTGTGCCTGCTGCTGCACTGATTAGACGCCGCTTTGATGCCAAAACAACCAGAAAATAGCCCAGAAAAAAAAAAATAAATAAAAATAACGAAAAGGAAGAAAAACAGCAAAAATCCACTTGCTCGGCCAAGAATTGGCCCACTTGATTGTGTGTGGGCGTGGCAGGGCAGAGACTGGGCAGATATTCAATCACAAATCGAATGGGAATGTAATCAAAAATCCAATAAAATCGCAATCTAATTGCAGGGACAGCATAATTCGATTGCCAAATATGGAAACCCCTCCCAAACATCTCTTTAGAATCTCTCCAGAATTTTTGTATATACATTTATCTCTGAATTTAGTAAAGAAACATATGCACAAACTATTTGTGCAACGGTCAATTTGCTAAGTAAACATGGCCAGGACGAACCCTTTTAGCCAACTCCTTGAAGCTGTCACTTGCAATCAGAGAGGCAGAGGACGAGGACGAGTGCCAATGATGCGAATTGAAGTGGAAAAGTCCTGGCAGCCAATTTGCAACATGCTCCTCCGCACACACACACATGTAAATAAAATGTAAAAAGTCTAGAAAATCACACGAGAAATCCTTTTTGATGTGCAGGAAGCCTCAACATGTCTGTTCCTTTTTCTATATATATTTTTTATTTTGCGCATTTCAACTCAATTGAACACGAGAACAGACATCAACGCCGCTGGCTTTCATGTTTGCTCAGAAATGCGAGTGTGGGCTGTGTGTGTAAATTAACACTCAGCTTACAGAACACCCACGCAGGACCCACAACAAGGACAAGTGCTTTAATGCTTCATTTGACATGTTTATTCACAGCCAGCTGGCCTTTTGTTGGTCCCTCCATGGCCAGGCCAATCCTCGAAATGGGTTTACTTTAATCCTTTCGTTCTTGCTTCGTTCTTTCTTCTCCGTTGTCCTTCCTCCTGATTGAGCGCCTTTGTCCTTAGCCACCGACCTCATCAGTCATTGATTGGCTTTGATTGTCTGTGCAAAGAGGCGGCTTCCACAGGACCTCTTTCTCTCATTCCCTCCTCTTTTTGTTCAGGCCTTTGTTTTTGCTGCTTTTAATTTATGGCCTTAATTGGCATAATTTATGGAGGAGAGCTGGCAAAAAAAGGACAACTCAACTGCACGCATTATGCCAATTTGCATTGATGCATTCAAAATGTTTGCAATTCTTTTTGTTGTAATTTATTTGTGCATTTTTTATGCCGCCGTTCACTTGTCGAGCGGAAGTTGTGGACATTTTAAAGCGTAACAATAAGCGGACAATATGGAGGAGGAGAGAGCAGTCTCTGCTCTTTGCTCTGTCATTTAAAGGGATATTTTTAAAGGACTAGAGAGTCCTGTCTGCTAATGAAAAGAAATCGCTGCTAACCCCTCTCGAATGTAAACTAATTTCGCTTGGTTTTCTTTTGGCCTGAAATGAACGCCCACATAATTTTCTTTCTCTCTCCCCCCTTCTGGGCCAATTTCTATTTGCGTTTGTGCACAAGGCGTTGCCCTTTAATTGCTGGCCAGGGAGCTGCTCCTGGGGGAGCGGCACTAAAATCGCTTAATGTCAGCAAATTAACTTAAAACGCATAAAGCGAGCATTATTTTGTAATTATTTATTGTCCTTCGGGGGGGAACTGAGACTCGGGCTGGGAGCTGAGCTCATCTCAGCTTTTGTTTGACTTTCCCACATTGAGATTGAGGGAAACGGACAGCCGGAGTACATTTACTGCCGTTTTCCGAGGGTTGATGGACACTTACATACGCAGGTCGATAGTTAAGTTTCAGATTTAAGATTGAAGGGAGTTTGAATCTAGTAATAGTATATTTTCTTTCATTAAAAGAAATTTATAAAATTAAAAATAGAATCTTATTACATTTAGAAGGCTTAGGTTAGGTTTAAAGATTAAAATTTTTACCAATAAAATTTTTAAAATTTATTTCCTTGATCAGTATACAAGACTAAGTCCATCTAGCTAAAGTTTGAAATAAATCCATAAATAAATAATCGATTATAGTATCGTTTTTTATTTGAAGCTCTCCCAATGCCATTATTGGAATAAAATTCTCTATACATTTTTTTAAGGATTAAACATTATTAAGCAAAGTTTTAAAAACCTTTTTAAGTGACTTGACAGGCTTTTCCCATTCTATTTTTACTCCCCTACGTATAGTTCCCAAGGGTAAAAAAACGCCTAGAAATCCATTATAAAGGTCCTTCTCTCTGGCTTTTTCAGGTACTACTACGACAAGAACATAATGACCAAGGTGCACGGCAAGCGGTATGCGTACAAATTCGATTTCCAAGGTCTGGCAGCTGCCACACAGCCGGCGGCCAGCGATCCCACCTACAAGTACCAGAGCGACTTGTTCATGACACCATATCACCACAGCGCCAAGCTCAGCTCGTTCATGAGTCCGCACCATGGCATGACCTCATCGTCCGGTAAGCATGAAGTCCATTTTGG
>JAEIIJ010008011.1:0-18781 GCA_018904815.1 Drosophila ogumai | reverse complement strand
CTGCTGCACAATTCACCATAAAAAATTCATTCAAATTCAGTGGAATGTGTGGCAATTTGCCAACCGAGTCAAAGTTGCTGTAATGCACACAAATTAGTTATTAGCAACAAATCAAAAACAATAGTAATCACATCAAGCTGAACAGGAAGAACCGGGAATAGGAAACGGAAGCAGTTCAACAGTGTGTGAGAGTAAATGTATAGTAGAATGTGTTAAAATCTCTAAAGATTAAATTGGTTTTGTAGACAAGTTTGATGATGATGACGGAGAAGGGGGAGAGCTGGCACGCTAAAGGTGTAGGTCATCAATATCCTGTCAAGCGCAACAAGGCAGAATTTTACAGGCTCTTAGCAAATTTACAGTGGGTGCCATAAACACCAATTAGTTTAAAGATATTTTATTTAATTATACAAAAATAAAAGGTATTAATAAGATTTTATTCAAGTATTAAAAAAAAACTCAGTACTGTACCCTTGAAAATTTTAAATGATTCGTTAACCTACAAAAAACTAGCATGCAAATGCATTCCGAAATCAATTTTATGGTTTTCTGTCTTTGTTATAATAGACTTCTGATTAAATGCCATGATCTTATACCAAATTGAAAGGGTATAAAAATTCGGCTTATCAAAGTTTGTTTCCCTTCTTTTTGACTTTTAATTTAATAAGTTCATTTATAACGTACGTAAATTTATTTAAATCATTAATAACCTTTAAAACCCCCCAAAAATATCAACATTTATTATTCCAATCCACAGTGCTGTACCTATAGTTCAATAAGGAATTCCTCGGAGCCCGGTCCCCCGGTGGAAAAACCCAGAGAGCCATGCAACGGAGCATGCGAAAATTTGGCTAATACGGAATGCAGGCTAAGAAATCCAAAGTGCATAGATTAAAGCGCAATGAAATTGGGCAAGGGCAATGTGAGAGCGTTCCCTGCCGGAAACTGAAGGGATTCCGGCCCCATTTTACCCTCCCCTCCCCCACCGCCCCACTAACCCCTTCCTTGTCCTTGCCCACCTCTGGCAAGACGAAAGCAAACTTAATGCAATCAAGCTTAATGCAGCGCAACGGCTGCCAGACGAAAGGACGTCGTCTCGGGGGGACGAGCGGGTCGGGTCGGAAATCGACGGGAAGGTGGCGGTGCAGGCAAAGTGAATCCCTTGGGTATACCTGCGGTGAATTTTTAAGCAATTTACATAATAATTATCGTGCCAGTGCGCTGCAAGCTGAGAAAGTCGGAGGGAAAGCAAACCAAATAGGGTTTCCGCCCGCAATTATCGAACAAAACTTTTGGCCCAACTCGAGGCTGGGCTTTGTGTCTGTGGCTCGCCTTGCCATAAATTGAAATTGAATATTTAATAACCAAAGGACTTGGCTCAAAACACTTGCCATGTCACCCAGGCTGAGGGCAATAAAACCAGTTGAAATAATGACAGCCCTGGCAGAGCCCACTAAATTATGTAATTACCTTTCAGCTTAAATATATATGTATGGTAAATGGAACCGGAAGGTGGTATTGACATAATGGTTCAATAATGGTCTTCGACTCTAAATTAAGTAAATTAAATGTTCAATTTTAGTTACGTTTTTTAATTGATTATTATTGATGGTATACAATGTACCATAATTTTCAATTAAAAAAAGAGAGTTAAAATCCTTTTAAAAAAGTGCGCGGTACCAATTTCTATGTGAGTTTTCCATGTTTGTTTACTATTTAAAATGGGGAGGGGAGCACTTTTTTAATGGAAAGTCTTATCCTTTCTCCTGACAATTTCTTGTATATTTCCTTCATCTCCCTAAAAAAATATATAAATATTCCACAGCTCCCCCCAAAACTCTATTCAGCAAACTTTAAGTAATTTAATTAGCTCTTCCCTAAGCTCTCTTGAAATGAAATCAATTTAAATTGAAAAATGTAGCCAATTTAATATACTGCCGAATAATGTCAGCTCAGTTCTTGGAAAAGAAATAAAACTTTAAGTCAATCAGGGAAAACCATTTTTGAAAAGCGCTCGCAACAAATCCAAGCGAAACGAAGGATTTTGGAAAATATTTGACATTTTCATTGTGTGCAACGCGGGGCAAAAGGACACTGATGAGTGGGAAAGGGACGAAAGGACGAGAAGGAGCCGCGTTGAGCGCTTGTTTAACTTAAATTGCTTTGCTCTGGCGCTGGAGAGATGGCGAAACAAAAGCCAACAACTGCAACTTTGCTCAATGCGCTTCCGTTTCCGCTACCCAACAGCAGCCATGCTTACCTCTCCCCCCTTCCCCATGTTTTTCCCGCACTTTCCCCTCGGCTTTCCTTCGTTTTCCCCCGTTTTCTCGACCGTTTTCCCCGCATTTCGTACAACTCCTTGGCACAGCCAAAGTTTTGCATTGTTGTCTTTGGCTGTTGCTTGTGGCAATCACTTTCATTCGTTTTCCCCCGTTTTCCAACCCCCTCCCTTCGCACCGCTCACCTTCTCCCAAGAAAAACCGCCAAACACTTCCGTTCATCTTCCGGCCCTTCTAGCCAGGGTACTACCCATCTTCCCTTTGCCTCGCCTTTGTAGCAAAGTTTAAGTATAAAATTTAGTTTCTTTTGGCTGGGAAAATGCATTTTCCAGCGTCAGCTTGATTTACCCCATGGAATTGCATACGTTTTTTGATTGAGCAATTAGGGAAACAGCCAGGGGGTGACAGCACTGGCGTGGTGGTGCCGCGGTGTGATTGCTTTTCAAATTTCATTTAAAGTGTCAGCCACACCGGAAAATATTCCGTTTTCATAATTTGACAGCCATTGCGGGACGGGTTTGGCTTTGGCTTTCGATTGTGTTTCGGCCACGAAACGAATTGAGTTGCAGGTGACCAAAAGGGGGTCTCACAGGAGGTGGGTCCTGTCCTCCGCCCGCCGAATCAACCAAAGCAACGGACAACTGTCGAGACCACAGTCATGATTAGAGGTTGAAATGACTTTTGTCCATCCCGATTTTGGTTAGAAAATATGGAATTGCTAAACCATTTGATGGAGAGTGGTTAGAGGATGGATAGGAAAATAAATGAAGTTTTTGGGAATCGGTTGGTGGTATCTGATATCAAGGGGATTTCAAAGGAAGTTTTAGATATTACAAATAATATATTTGTATACAAATATATAATAGTTGTATATTTTAAAATAGTCTAAGAATATTACGTTAAATATAAAAGTATTAAATGTCAGAGCATTGGCCATTCCTGCCAATATATCAAGATGATTTCAAGTCACCATCTATATTTGTGGAGTCTTGCAATTAGTTTTCCATTTCAATACCATTTAAGGACCTTAAACTTTTCAAAATACAAAAATTCAAGGATTAAAACATTGCTGAGACCACAAAAGTTGCCGGATAAGTTAATTGTGGAAAACGCTTGCCACCATTGACATTTAAAACCAAACGCTTAATTGCAAGTGCCAATCGGCAGTTTCCCTCATCAGCAACGCTTCCTGCCAACCTTTCTCCCCTGATCCCCCAACAATTTTGCCACTTTGGCTTATCACACGTTGGCGCTGTCCTTGTCTCCTGGCAAAACCGCAGAGAAGTAAAAAATAAAACGAAAAACGACAAAAAAATAAACGTAAGCGAAAAACAAACAAAATGCAACTTGCAATGAAATGAAACCGCAAAAGGCGGGGACCAGAGAAAACGAGGAGGAAAAGACAACGTAAGCCATTTACTCGTTAACTGTTAATTCAGGACGAGCAAGTAGATAAAGAGGGTGAGGAAACAGGATACAGGATACCATTTAGACTGAGACACTAAATTACATACATACATATATCCATTAGAAATTGGAAAATAAATAAATAAAATAAATGTATATGTAAATGTTTATATTAATAACAAATTATATACAATAATCATCTAGATAATTTTTAATTAACTTAAAATTTATTAAAAGCCTTGATAAAAACCTAACACAAATTTATTTCAATTAAATGTTGGCTTCACAAGAGAATTCTGTGTAATTTAAAAACTATTTTGGAATCCCCACTGTACCTGCAACTCGCAGGATAAGAAGGATAGCAAAAGGGAGTGCCAAACGTGCCAGAATGTGGCTAATAACAAAGCGCCAGTGCCGACACAACACATTTGCACATCAAATTAGATTTAATTTCGAAAACAGCCAAAAAGAAACACAAAACCTTCCTTTTTGCACAAAAACGAAAATAGCAACAAAATGGCAATTGCAAAAAAAAAAAAGCATAGCCCACGAACCCAAGTCAACACGCAACAGCAACAAAAACCGAGAAAAAATGTGACAACCAACAGACAAAAAGTCGTAAAGATGCCAAAAACACACAGGGAATGGAGTCACGTGTCCCCTACGTTTAAATTACTCCGCTGGGACGTATACACTCATATATGCACAAACACATGCACGCGCAAATGCAAGTAAGGCCCTATAAAAAGTCCTTCGAAATACACTTATCCTTGCAAGGATCCTACACGAGGTTCCTAAATGGAACACGATTATATTAATGGCCGCCCTTAGCTAAATTTGAATTCTTGGCGCCATCGAGGCAGTGTTGCATATTTAAGGGCTGATTTTACCAACACTGTTGGCTCTGTTATAGCTTATTATGTTATGTTATTTAACATTTTACTACAAGTCACTAAATTTATATATAAATGTATTTTAATACGTTTTTTTTAAGTATAGGATTAAAAAAAAATGTATAAGAAAAGCTATAAACTTCTTAAAGCAGAATTTATAAAGATATTTATATATATTATTTGTTATAAATATTAATAATAAATAAACACAATATAATTTTCTTTCGTGTACTCTTCTTTTTTATATGTACACTTAATTCTAATTATAAACCTGCCGAAATATACCGGAATACCAAAACGATTTAGCCTAAATAATTTTAACAATTTTTTTTAAATTTACATCGGTAAAACTTTAAAAAATTTTAAAATTCAGCTTTAAAAAAACATGTAATTTAGTATGCAGATTTGTTAACCTACAAATTTATTTATGATATTTTTAAGCTTGGATTTATCCACAAAATTATTATATCACAAAATGGCTTAAATTGCATAGTTTAAATTTCCCCATAAAATATCAAATAAAATTATGAATAAATATTTAAATTTGAATACCCTTCTGGGGGGTATAGAAGCTTGTATCTGTCCTATAGTTTTGTTTTTAAAGAATATTTAATTATTAAAAATATATTTATAACTATTTTTATTTTCCAAATTGTATTTATTGCAAATATCTTGTTATGTGTCAAATTAAACTCTCTTTAAACGAATAAATTCCTATTTAAGAGTTAATTTTTCATGTTGTTTCGTTGTGGATTTTTTATGGGTCTTTCCGCTACGTTGACCAAAGCGAAACGGAAATACCTCATATAAACCCGTCATAGTCGCGCCAAGAAATGGGGATAACAATTCATATTGGACACAAAAAACGCACACTGAAAGTAAAGCAATTTAAACGACTTTTAAATGCCCTGCAAGGTAAATTTTTTTATTATTATAATTCCATTAAAAAAAGCCAAGGACTATTCTTATCCAATTCTTTACGTCGCTGCCATTTACCCAGTCAACATGTTAATTCCCTTTGGTTTTTTAATTGACTGCCATGGCAATTTAAAAGAGATTTCCATTGCCCCATGAGCACCTTCGATTGCATGTGGAGCAGTCGTTGTTTCTTGCATGGCTTTTCTTCGTTTCTGGGTATCAAGTGAAAATCATCAGTTTTCATTTCTAGCGTTTAGGGGCGGTTCAGTCCTTATTCTGAGCATGTGTGCGACGACGGCGGTGCTCATTTTTGAATTGCAAATACGACTCGCAGTGCATTCTTCACATGTGCAGAGGAGGGTGGTGGCAAGGCGAAGAAGAGGATTCCCATTTCCAGGCAGCCATTGCATGCCAGCCGAACATTGCAGCTTTGTAATGTCCTGCTGTTAGCGCCCCTTGCTCACTGCCTTTGCCAGCGCCTTGATTTCGTGGTAATTAAAACTCAGTTCACCTGTGAGTTTACGATTTTGAATAAGCATTTCGGTTAAGCATTTACTAAACTTTGAGCAAATATTTAACAGAGCTATAGCTTGTAAGTTTTTTTTACTATATACATTTAGTTGCCTTTTTGATTTGCATTTAATTATTAATAAATTTTAAGCATATATTTCAAACCATGGTTGCATTTATCTTAAATAATATTTAAAACTATATATTTAATATTTAATTATAGGTATTACTTTATTCGTTACAGTCCCTTTTCTGCGACTAATTCCCTTTTTCCTCCGGAGCAAGCTTCCATTTATGGCTAACTAGCGTTAGGTTTCTTACTTCGGCTTGACAATTAAAACTTAATTAAAATTGCATGCACTTTAACCTTCGCCCTGAACTTTCATTGCTTTTAATTACAATATATTAACATGAGCTTCTCGTGACTTTCACGCCCATCCGCCGGGATTATATAATCGTTTTAGCCATAACCGAAGAAGACATTAAGGTATTATTTTCAAATTTTAGAGGCCATTTAAAGTAATGATAAATACTATTGGTGGAGTAATAGCAGGACAAATTAAATTAAGATTCGATAGAACGGAAGGTTACAATTTATAAGACTTAGAAGTATAAATATTACTACGAATATTATTGACGAATAAATTTAAATTTCCCCTTTGGCGGGAAATCTCCCACTTCCTGTTCGCTAACAGAGCAATGTTAACACTTAACAGAGCCTTGCCAGACGCAACAACCGGCAATTACTCACCCAAGAAACGTAACAAATCAGCTGTGCACCCAAGTCTGGCAACCCTCGTCCCTCATTTGCATTGTTATTATTTTTTGTTTGCCGCACGCAAAGTCAAAAAACATCAGAAAACCCGCGAATATAAAAGTAATTCAAACTACAGAGCCTAGACTCAGTTTTACATGAGCCGCCAACGGCAGAGCCACGCGTCCGGAGGCCCAAGGAGCGCCATTGGAGGCCATCGCGTAGTCGCAGACGGAGTCGCACCTTCGCCGCCACATTGCTGGCGTGACTGCGTCGCATTAAATCACCGGAATCACCGAAGAAATCGCGGCGACGAACAACAACCGGAAGTGCAGCGGAGCAACTGGTGGTCATGGAGGTTTACGCCTGGGTAGGACATTGCTTTTAAGCCCACGCCCTTATTTTAAGGAGGAAATCCAGAAAGTAGGCGGGGTTCTGTGACCGAAGTAGGGAATACTCTTGTAGATTATTTAAATAAGTTTGTTTTTAGGCAATCTAGGAGATATGTTTTTGATTCTGCTGTAAATGAAATCTATTTATGTTGTAAAATCAAACTTTCAATAATTTTCCTAGATTTATTCTTTTCTTAATATCTAAAATTACCAGAACCCAAAATCAAAACTTTAAACTTCGAACTCTGTAAGTTGAATTAAAGACTATCCAGTTACATTATAAATCTCGGAAATAAAAACTTTTAAAGTCTATTCAACATTTTTAAACTATTTTAAAATATTTAAATTTGAAGGATTAATAGTTATATTATAGTTATCACATTAAATTTCAATTATATCAAATTAAATAACAATTATTTAGTTAAAGATTTCCGGATAGGTTTCTTTGCAAACCCTGAAAATGTAAAATGTTTTTAAAACTTAAAACTTTACCGTAAGTTTTAAACTTCTAACAAAATGAAACTCACCCCTCTGCAAGAGTATTCCAAAATAACAGAGACATCGCCGCGCGGCGATTTGCATTGCAAATTAATGAGTGATTTCCTTTGGTGGCCTTTTTGTTTGCCCATTTTCGTGATGTCTTAGGGTGCCAATTCTCACGGCCAGCTCGGCCTTGGCTTTGAGTCCGAGTTGTGCATGACACCGCAGCGGGTGGCCAGGAGCTCCTGCTCCTTTGCCGCCGCCCAGGTGCGCTGCATTCGCGGCGGAGGCGGCCACGTTCTCATCCTCGACACGAACGGAAGGGTGCATGCCTGCGGCTGGAATAATCGTGGTCAGCTGGGATTGGACTCAACAGAGGAGTGCCACAACGAGTTTAAGATGATTCCCAGCGAGTACTTTGGGGTGAGAAATCATTGAGTCATTCATATTTTTAACACTAAATATTAATATCAATTATTTTAGGAAGTTCCTGTGGACACGATCAGTTGTGGTTGGGACATCTCCGGCGCCATCACCGTGACCAAACGCCTTTATGTATGGGGCTCTAATGCCTTTCAGCAGCTAGGAATCTGTCAGCGTGGTTTTCTGGCCGTCAGAAGACCCATGCCAGTGAAGCTTCCTCGAGAAGAGGAGTCCATCAGGATCAGCTTTGGACTCCGCCACTGTGCCGTACTCACCCAGGACCACAAGATCTACGTTTTCGGACGACTGAGGATTATGGACCCACCGCCCATCGAACTGGATATCACGGCCACCTGCCTGCACCGCTGCAATACGATAAAGATACAGGCCCACAATCCGAACGAGCTGAGAATCGTCTCCCTTTCCAGTGGCCAGAATCACATGCTGCTCAAGTGTGTGGATCTGAGCGAATCGGGTGGCGGCAGCACCAAGAGGATCCTCACGTTGGGCGACAACAAGTTCGGCCAGTCCAATGCCTTTCTCTTCGAGAAGGATGTGCGGCAGTTGGCCGTGGGCTGGACCCACAATGCAGCGGTGCTGAGGAACAACGAAATCCTGCTATGGGGCCGCAATTGCTATGGCCAATTGGGAATCGGATCGTTTAGCGAACAGCAGGCTATACCCACTCCATTGCGTCTGAAGCTGCCAGAGGATCAGATCCCGGCCAGAATTCACATGGGAGCGGAGCATGGACTGCTGAGGACTTCGGCCGGTGCAGTCTACACGTGGGGTTGGAATGAGCATGGAAATTGCGGGAATAACAGCACGGAAAATGTGTAAGAATCTGATTATTTACAAAAAAAATTATAATTAGAAAAAGATTTTATGCGAAAAATATGAAAACTAAGTCTGCCCTTGCCTCAGTTAAATGTGATTAACTTTAAAATTAAAGTTTTTAAGGTACTTAACTATTTTGGATAACATATTATTTATGCTTAAATTATTTTAAACTTTTTTTTACGGAAAATTGTACTTTCGACAACTAGAGGTGGAAGAAATATGGACTTAAAATCAATATATCCTTAATTTAATATTTTTCTTTCTTCACAAATCAAAGAACAAAATATTTTTTCTGGCTAAAACAAATATATCACGAGCCAAAATATTTTATACATAATAATTGTAGTTTGTAAATAATGATATTTTATATAAGAACGTAATTTAAATATTATTTACAAAGTTTAAGAAATATTGGAAAACCTTGCCAGAAAAATTAACACACAAAAAAAAAAACAAAAAATATTAAGTATTATTTTCAAAGTCCAAAAAAAAGACACACCTTAATATATTTTAAATATTTGTAATTCAATAAGTCTAATCGATATCTTTTCAGATGCACCCCTACGCTTCTGGAGCTGCCAGTTGTTAAGTTGGCCGGGGCTGGAGCTGGCTTCTGTTATGCGATTACAGAGCCTGTTAACTGACTGCTTCCTGTTATACGCTGTTATACCGGACACCTGTTTCTTTCTCTTTCTGCCGGCACGCTTGCGCTTTAGCTCCGTGAATTTTCTTGTGCTTCGTTGTTAAATGTTTTAAATAAAGAGCCATTTGTTATTAAAATACGTTATTTTAAAGGTGGGTGGCTGATGATAAATAAAAACTTCTGATTACATAAGGGAATATAGTTTTTATGAATATTTCAAGGAAAATTTTGCACACATTCATATGCAGCTTTGAGCCAAAAATCTCTAATACACACATGTGTATGCATGAGCAAAAAAAAAAAAAAAAAAATGCCACGTGTTTTTCTCCCAAAAAGTAATAAATATAAATAAATAACGCTTTAATTTTGACTAGGAAGAGGAGTTTTCATTAGTTTTGAATCGTTATTTAAACGAAATAAAATAAAATGTAGGAATTTTATTGCCATAATTCAACTTTAATTGCAGGAAAGGCTACGCTTTTCATAAATATTTACATTAAGGCCTGACGCCTATTGCTTATAAACAAGAAGCGTTGTCAGAGTGATTTGATATCCGATCTGGTTACTCCAGAAGTAAGCTTTCCTGAGGGCCTCATTTCTTTCCATTTAGTGTGCCTTGGGAGACGCTAGGAACAGGGTGTGCCGGCTCTATAATTTTTTCCGAGAAATTCGGCATAGGCATTCCATTATTTCGTTTTTAATAAATTGTTCGTTTTCGTGTTCGAACCCAAAGATGTCCGAGAATAAAAATGACAAAAAAGAGCCTCCACCGCCGCCTCCAATGGACTACATAGATGCCGAGGAGTTGCTGGCCACCACTCAAGGTATGACATCCTAACCATATAATGTCTAGTAAATAAATCGAAATACCCTGAGTCACAGCCAATATTTCCAATGAACTGGCCAAGAAAATCTGGAGTGTGACGACCAGCGACGTTGCCCTGGGAATACGCGAGTTTCCTGGAGAAAAGCTGCCCTATGTGCCCTCAGATTTTGGATCAATACTGGCACCTCCGACGGGTTTAGGAAGCGGAATTGGAAACAGATTTGGAAGTAAGCAACATGCGAATGATAATGCCACCGCCCACATACTCGAGGTGGGCAGGGCTCTGTACGGAGAGACCTACGGTTTCCCGGAGAATGACAGTCCCAACTATTATAAGGCAGCCGAGAATTACTCCCTCTTCGGCGAATACTTTCTCGACTTTCCCAAGGACACGGCTACTTGTTTTGCAGATCTGGAGCAAGCGTCGGACGGGGACTCCAAGCCGCCTCCGGGATTCGAGCGGACCATCACCAGGACGTCCTTGCCCTTTGATAAAAACCAAGCCCAGACCAATGGAGGAGCTGCAGCTTCAGCCTCAGGATCCAAGTACTGTGGGGTAAGATCTTCGTAGGGATTTTAATGAAAAGAATATTATGTATATTTATTTTTTGAACTTAGACCAAGTGCCCCACACCCGTGCCACAGCCACAGCAGAGACAGGCACCGCGTCCGCAGCAGCCGGTGCAGCATCGCCAGCCAGGCGACGAGAAACCCTTTTCCCAGATGTATCAGTTTAATCAGCATGCAGCTCAGCTGAATCCTTCGCACCACCAGTCCTGTCCACACTTGCATGCCTCTCATGTCCAGCCGCAACCACCTGTGGGTTCAGTCCCTCCGTCGACCATGGCAACAGCTCTACAACAACAGCAGAAGCAACATCGTCCGGGTGGAGCCCTCGTAAGTGGCGCTGAAATCGGAGGAGGTCTGTGCGGCCACAGTCACGTCCATAATCATGGTCATAGCCATGCCACTGCCAATGAGTTCAACTTGTCTCAGCTTTACCAGCAACTCATGGCCCGCAACATGCGGCCCAATCCTTTGCACCACCAGCTACACCACCAGCAGCATATGGCCCAGAACCAGCAGCAGCATCACCACCATACAACCACCTGTGCGGCTGCTGCGGCTGCCATGCTTTATGCCAACTTTGAGCAACATATCCGCCAGTTGCACCTGCAACAGCACTTGCAGCAGCAGCAACAGCAGCAGCAGCAACAACAGCAGCAGCAGCAGCGTCATTCCCGCATACCGCGGGGCATTTACGGCGGCAACGGACAGCCAGGGCCAGGACCAGCAGCAGGATCAGGAGGAGCAGTAGGTTCCACTCCTCCAACTAGCAAAGAACCGCCAACAACTGGTCACAAATAAGGTCAGTTATGTAGAGCCAAATCAAGGGAAACTCCAACTAAACTGATTTTTTATAAACATTTTATATATTAACAAAATTTTACTCTGTAATTGGTAAAATTACTAAAAACAAACTAATTTTTTGCGGTCACATTATTGCCTATTTTTAAGGTTTCTTGAAATATAAAATTTATAGTTTTTTGTAAACATATTGTTAGGAATTTTAGGAATTTAGAACTTATAATTTTACAATTAATATAATCTACACTTTTTACTTTTTAACTTGCAGTACTTTTACAATTAATTTAATCTACACTTTAAATGTATTTCCCATAATCTTAAAATATACATTTATACACTAATTACAACATTATCCTAATTGGTAACTCCTTCAAACAGCTGGCGCAATGCCCATTCTTTTGTTCTTCAAATCAAACTCCACATAGTTCTCCCTCAGGAAGACATCACCGATTATCCACTTGGTCAGTCCCCGCATATCCATAATGCCCACGAAGCAGAAATCGGAATATCTGATCACATACGTCGCTGGATGCACATAGAACGTAGTGCCCTCGATCTGGATTACCAGGTGCGGCAGAGTCTCAATTAACGTGCAATCCATGGTCCACAGATCCAGAGTGGCATCGTACACGGCAGCAATGGCATTCATTAGGCCATGCACCTCCGTGACGGGGCCCACAATCAGAGAGGTTCCCGTGTCCATGATGGCCGGGCATCCCGACTCACATGACCTGACATCCGTTCCATGAAATCCTATGGAGCCCATTTGAAAAGACCAATACTTCTCCTCGGTCACCTTTGTGTAGGTCAAGGGGCCATAGTACAAGCTTGAGTTGGATCCCCCGATTATGAGTAACCCACCGTCACTGGAGCCACTCTTCATGTAAAACGAGAAGATCTGATTATCCAGCAATTCCTGGGCCAACATCTTCTGGAAGGGCGGCAGGGTTCCGATTTGGGAGAGTCTGGGAAAGGCCATGCCAAGGATCCCATCGAAAACCGAGCAGTCGGTTGTGTCATTGACCAACCCAAAGCCCTGATTCTCGACCCTCAAGTCCCCGATGGTGAGCACATCGTTGGCCACCAAACCCTTGACCGATCCCGATCCATAAGTGATGCTAAATCCGGTTTTATTCTGATGCAGGGTATCAGATTTGGATTCCTTGAACAAGCTGCTGCCACACTTTTTGCAGGAACTGCACTTGGAACTGGGCACCCAAAGATCCGAGGAGCCGGTATCGTATTGAACGGTGAAGGTCTGTGGATTATTCCCACCCATTTTTATGGTTCCAAAGAAATTCGTTTCACAGGAATTCACAAGACGGGCCACCACCACGCCTTTGGAGTCACTTCCTGTGTCACTTGTTGGCTCTATTCCACCATTAATGGCGTGGACTGGGGTCAAGCCGTGCTTTCCCCTGATCCTATTCCGATTGGCTAGGTAAACCGAGAGATGCGGAAACTTGTGGTGGCGGCGACTGTGCTTGCTGAGGTGAACACGGTGCATCCCGGCACAGAGCACAATCTGGCAGAGGAGTAGGGTAATCACAGGCAAGTTCATGGTCTTTAACTGGCTTTAAGCCCAGCCAAAGTTTGTGTTTTTATAGCTCGATTCTGGGGCGTTTATCGCTGGACTAGACATCAACATGCACACGTAAAGGTGACCTCGAATATGTGATTTAAGCTCAATATTAAAATACGGCAAGTGAATTAATACGCAGTGTAAATGCAGTTTGTGGAATGGAAGTAGTTTGTAAAGTTTCGAGGGGGTTTTTATAATACATCTAAAACTATGACTACTTCTTCTGTAAGCAAGGATTACAGGGTATTGGTTACCATTTAAATATTTATTTTATTATCTGTAAAACATTTACAATTGCAATTTTAGATTTTAATTAATTTAAAATATTTAGTTGTGTGCCTGTAAAGGACATAAAAATAGTCATTTACAACATGAAGTGCTTTAAGATAAATTTATTTAAAAGTATTACTTCTCCTTAGTGCACTGCCTTGCCAATTCCTATTTGATGATACTCCAAATCGAAAACCGTATAGTAGGCACCCATAAAACTATCACCCAGAATCCACAGGGAGTTTCCCTCCAAGCTGGTAAAACTGGAGACACATACATTTCCATATTGCAAAACATACTGTGAGGCCTTCAAGGGCAACTCCTTGCGGGCAATGGTGAAAACCATATCCGGTAGCAAAGAAACCGTTAAGCAATCCACAAAAAACACACCACTAGAATCATTTGGATTTGTAACACCCAGTAATTTGTTGATAATCATAATAGCTTGACTTGGAACCACAATCATGGAAGTGCCTGCATCTAGGATGGTTTGACAATTAGCGCACAATTTGGTTCCATTCAGAGTGGCACTCGTCATTTTGAACTGGAAGTAGGCTGCTGTGGAGATGGGCACATAGGTGAGGCAACCACTATACAGACGGGAATCGGTGGCTCCTAGAATCAGTTCGCCACCAGTCAAGGCATTGGTGCCATTCCTTTGGAAGTATATAGAGAACCCCAGGTACTCTATGTGGCCTTGATTCACCAAGTTGTACAGGAGCGGGGTCACGCCTCCCACGGCTATGGTGTCATAGGCCAGTCCCAAGATTCCATCGAAGGGAGAGTTGAGAAAGGGTTTCAGTGGCTCATCGATGATCTCGGCGAATCCCTGGTTTAGCGTTAAATAACTTCCTATCTTCACAATATCCTGGGATATAAAACCGGAAAGTGCCACTCCGCCGTCACCCGCATTTGAGGCATATTCGATCCGGAAGTTGGTGTTATTAACCACGTGCGTCTCTGAAGCCGCCGAATTGTATTTCCTGTGATTCTGACAAGGCGAAGACGTACACTGTATGGAGGGCACCCACAGATTCGCCGAACCCGTGTCGATCAGCACCGTAAACTCCTGGGGAGGAGTTCCAATCTCTATTCTGGTATAGTACATGGTGTTGGCGTAATTTCCCAGACTGGTGCCTCGATCCTTTGGGGGAGACACAGTGGTGGCATCCTCCACCTTGAGTTTGTGCTTGATGGACAGGCTTTTCAGTTCGTTTTTCAAATTGTGGTGACTTTGTTCGGGATTCCTGTGCCTTTCAAATTTCAAACGCTGCAGGGCTTCTACTTTTAAAGCGAATATAACCATTAATGTCATCCATAACTGAATTAATTTGCACGAGTTACACTTTAACCTCATGGTCGGCGCTTCGATTTGTGTGAACTGAGGCCTAGTTGGTCACGTATTTATGGCTCGGCAGCTTCACCTGGTTTTCATACGTTCATTGAGATAAACCAAGCTCTCGATCGACTTACACCATTTAGCGAAGAATTTCACACGCGATAAGGCATGGGTGAATTTGAACATTTTTGGGGGTGTAGCCAAATGATAGTTATACAGTACTATACAGTACAGTGGCTTAGGTAAATATTTTTCTAAACAAAGTTAAGACAATATTCTTTTGAAATAAAAAAAAAATAAACAATAAAAGTTAGGGTCCAAAAGGGGAAAAGAAACATACAGAAAAAGTGCCTTCTAGCTAGCTAAGAATCTAATATACTCTTAACTAAGTTACTATTTCAATAACCATTAAAGTAAGACGCTTTGTTAAATATTTCCTTGCATATATTCTCTTTTAATATTCTTTTTTTTTTCTATTTTTATAACCTATATATTTTCCATTACTTTTGTTCGTTTGTTCACAACTTCGTAAGACCTTAAGCCAGATTGGCGAAACCCACGCGATTCTGGCCAAAATCGAACTCCGTGTAGTACTGGCCTAGGAAGACATCGCCCAGGATCCAGAAGTCGGTGCCGATGTAGGTGAAGGTGGACATGCAGGTGTTGTAGTTGCCATCCGTGTAGGTCTGAATGTACACGGAGGGAGGCAGGTCGAAGTTGGTGCCGCCAATGTTGAAGGTCAGCACCGGCAGGGAGTCCACAGTGGAGCAGGGGACGTAGTAGTCTCCCTGGATGAGAACTGCGCCAATTAGCTGGTTGATCTGGGAATAGGCAGCCGGCGGGCAGGCAATCAGAGAGGTGCCAGTATCGGCGATGGCCTGGACTCCACTGGAAACCACGGTGCCGTTCCAGGTGATGTTGTTCACGCTGAACTGCCAGTAGCCCTGCTGGGTCACTGGGGTGTAGGTCATCTCACCGGAGATCAGGCTCTGATCGGTACCGCCCAGCGTCAACTGGCCGCCGTCCTCGGCGGTGCCATTCCTGCCCAGATAGAAACCGAAGACGGGAGCATCGATCAGTCCCTGGGTGTAGAGATTGTAGAAGGGTGGCACCACATTATCCTCGGCGATCTGCTGGAAGCCCATGCCCAGAATGCCGTCGAAGGCGACGTCGGTGAAGCTGTTGCCCGGCTGCGAGACGGCCTCTCCGAAGGTCTGACTGGCGATGGCCAGGCCATTGATGGTCACGGTGTCTGTGGCAAGGTAGCCAGTCACGCTGCCGGTTCCGTACTGGATGGAGAAGTTCTGGCCACTGGCCACATAGGTGGAGGAGGCACTGGAGTTGTACTGGTTGTGCTGCTGGCAGGCAACATCGCTGGCCAGGCACTGGGCCGAGGGGATCCAGAGGTTGGCAGAGCCCGTGTCGAAGACCACATTGAAGTACTGCGGCGGAGTGCCAATGCTGATCTCGCCGTAGTAGTACATGTTCATCGAGTTGCCCAGCTCCTCGGAGGTGTAGTCCGTATCCTGGCTGGGATAGTCATAGTCTGGCTGGACATAGACCGGTGCTCCATCGTCGTAGATGACGAGATCGCGGAGATGGTGACGGATGATCTGGTGCACCTTGTGCTTCAGTATGTGAACGGCAATCCTGCGGGCCAAATGGGACTTCTTGTGCTCCCTCTTGTGGATCTTGACCTTGTGAACTTCGGCACTGACCAGGACCAGGATGGCCAACAGCACAAACCACTTCAACATTTTGTTTTTGAGACTTTTGTGTTTCCCTCCCTAGCCCAAGAAATATCAGTTCTCCCCTTTTTCTGTCTGGGGCTTGACTGAAGAAAACCACTTACCGTCTGGTATTTATATCACCGGGTGATAGGGAAAAAACTGGCCCAAAATTGATCACCAATCGATTAAGTCTACTGGACGAAGCAAAGATATCACAATTGATCGATAGTCCTTATCGATCGGGCGGCCCTTGTTTACACGAGTTGAGGCCGTGCATAAAATATAATTCAGCCTGCGGGAATTTAGATAAACTGAACTCGCTAAGTCGGCGAATTTTCAATGAAAAATTGTGGAAATTAACTGCAAATTTTGCACTCCATTGATAACAAAAAGCTAAGTTTGTTGTAAACAAATCAATTTGACCAATGATAGGTACAAATTTATATCTAATCTTGTATTTTTCAAGAAGTTTGCTTTCAAAGAAAATAATAATATTATTTAATACTTAATTTTCTTACGGCTTAGGGGGATTTCTTGTCTTCCTGTTAAAGTCCCAGATAGCTATCTAAAAGTAAACCACAGATAAACTTATCGTTAATTCTTGATTCCTGAAATGTATCTAAAGGATAAAGATGAAAAGTTGACAACTGTTTTAATTTTATTTTCAAACTTTATATCCCATTACCAAATTTATATCAAATATTTTTTTAATAGAATTGTAAATTGGTTTCTTTTTTTCACAGCTTAGGAGCAATGCCTATGCGCTTGTATTCAAAATCAAACTCCAAGTAGAAGGGCGCAATAAATGCGTCTCCAAACACCCAGAGATTGCTCAGTCCCTGCAATCCATTGCAGTTTGTAAAGGCAGAGATGCAGGTGCCGTTGTAGTTGAGGATATAGTCCGATGGCTTCAGAGTAAAGTCCTTTCGCCCAATGTTAACAGTGATATCCGACAAGCTGGACACCTTGCTGCAGGGAACTATATAGACACCATCTTTGGCATCCAATTCTGTGATTTGCAGCTTCTGGTTGATAGTTCCAATAGCATTCGAGGGAACACAAATCAATGAGGTTCCTATGTCCACAATGGCTTCGAATTTGGTGAATAGCGTGGTCGTTCCCAAACTGAATCTGGCCACAGGGATCTGCCAATAGCCCGTGTTTGAGATGGGAACATAGGTGATGCAGCCCTTGTAGAGTATGGGGTCGGAGCCACCCAGCAGCAATTGTCCACCGTTGTTGGGATCCGAGGCATTCCGGTTGAGGTACACTGAGAAAACTGGTATATCAATCAGGTTCTGGGATAGTAGATTATAGAAAAGGGGAACCGAGCCATCGATGGCTATATCAATGAAGCCCATGCCCCAAATGCCATCGATGCCATTCAGTCTGGAAAACGCAGCCGGCAATGAAGTGACCTCAGCAAAGTCCTGATTCTTCACTTTGAGGCCATCTAACTCGACCGTGTCCCTGGAGACGAAGCCTTTTAGGGTGCCATCTACATAATCAATCTGAATGGCTGTTCCATTCTGTTTATATGTCGTGGATATAGCGGAATTGTAGCTACTCCGTTGCAGGCATATTTGCGTTTGGCATTGCGAACTTGTAACCGCAAGATTGGCAGATCCTGTATCAACCAGGACTGTCAAGGGCTGGCCACTAGACCCAAAATCTAGCACCACAGTGTACACGTTGTTGTAGAAATTCGACAGATTCGCTGTGGGTAAAGCTGTTGTGGCTGTTGTTGTGGCCTTCGAGTCGGTGATCATCAAATTATTTACGTTTCCTTGCACTCTTGTATTGTTGAGCTTTAAAGTTCCCAGGGCGCTGTGTCCTTTTTGCCTTCGCATATGTATCTTGTGGTATTTCCTCCATTTCTTAGATTGAACTTCACCTATGGCCAGCAGCAGCAGCAGCAAGGTCAGTACCAGACCGAGTTTCTTTAGAGACTGCGTCTGCATCGTTCTCCGAATTCACTTTTTGGCCCTTGACTTATGTAGGGTCACGTATTTATAGCGCCGAAATTCCATAATTATCGGGTCAGCTATGGGGTTTTTTTTGGGTGGAAAGGATTACTTGTCACGTGGCCCGGATGTTATGCAGGAAATATTTATGTCTTTACGTGAT
>JAEIIJ010008003.1:0-15041 GCA_018904815.1 Drosophila ogumai | reverse complement strand
CCTTTGGGTCTCCTGAAGCTCCGAGCTCTCCATGCTGAACGCTTAGTTGAGTTTAGTTTAATTTTGCACACTCGTCGAGCAATTTGAGCTTGGTTGCTCACATCACCTCACATCCCATTTTGCATTTTCATTTTTTATTGGTGTTGTTGTTGTTGTTCTGTTCCCCACTCTTAAAGTTTAGTATTCAGTCGTGTTTTTTGAGGATGTGTGGGGCAGCTTGAAAAATGTCCCTTTTTCTATTGTTGTATGCTTTTTTCGTGAGCTTTGATTTTGTTTACGTTTTACGCCAAATGATTTGTTGTTGAACTTAATACAAGTTGACAAAAAGGAATAACAATGGCAGCTGTTGCAAAAAGCAACAATGTTTGTTTTTGCAAATGCGGTGGGTGGGGTCTTACTGGGTGTGTGTGTGTGTGTGAGGTGGGTGGTGGTAGGTGTAGTGGGTGAAAAGAACAACAACGCCAGGGAATAAACAAACAAGCCGAAGCATAGCAAAGGACATCGTCTGTTCGAATGTGGCAAATGATTTGAAACTTTTTAATGGCAGTGGCAAAAAAGCAAAAGAAAAATTTTAGAGCTAAAAAAAAATAAATAAAATGGTATAAATAGTATATATATTGGGGGCAAAACAAAGTTTCTTTAATTCCAATAAATATAAGGCTTTAATTTAGAAATCTATTTAATTCAGCAGGTTTATTATGAAAAGGCTAGTCAACAAATTAATTCATATTTATTAAGTTTAATCAAGTAAGCTTTAAATAATTTATTTTAAGACTTTCATTCAATATTTTGTTACAATTTTCTTTAATAATAGAGTTTAGTATTCATTTTCCTTGAGATAAAAATACAGTTCTTGCTTTGAGGGTTGTTTTAATGACAAGACAACAATGTCTAGAAATATTTTAAATAAATTTGACTATGTTGTAAAAAAAACCTTCATTTTTAGAACGTTATTTTGCTGCTAGCGTTGCTGGGAGAAAAACTAAATACATTCCCTTCACTTGAATATGGACCTAAAAACTGAGTGATTTCAAAAATAATTATATATTATAATTATTCCATCAAATTTGCCAATATTTAAATAAATATACCTAACAATTTTCATCACTTTTGTGCCACTATTCCTAGCAACAATGGCAAAAGTCCCAATCGTATTCTCAATATTTTACCATTGCCAAGGCATGTCTCTGTGTGTGAATGCCTTCTTGTTTGAATGTACTTTTCTGTGTGTATGTTGACATTCACATATGTACATTTGTATGTCCCAACTTCCTTCTACGATTTCCTGTTTGTTCTCTCCTTCCCTTTCATAGTAGATATGCTTCTATTTCCACACACACTCACACTCATGAACTTCGATAGATTTTCCTTTTTCTTCCGCTTTTTGTGTGCTGGTATTATTTTTATTTCTTTTGCCATGAAAGCGATTTATCGATGTGTGAGAGGATAGACTGCCCCCGAAAAATAGAAATATTTATGGGGAATGATCGCAAAATGAATGCCACGTAATTCGATGCTGCTGGCAACATTTGTCATTGTTGATTTTGGCCAGAAACGACTTTATAGCGCGCTCTATAAGCTCGTCAATCGAGGCCAATAACTTCTTCAACATAACGCACAAAAAGTGAACGCGAAATTGCGCGTAAGTAATGCCCATTGTAAGCGCTTTCAAAGGACATACGGGCAAGGGGCAACTGAGGGGGAAGGGGGCGGCAAGGAGCAGTAAAAAAATGTATATATGTATGTATGTATACAAGGACCAACTCGAAACCAAACAAAGGAATGGAAACAAAAGCAGCACAAAATGAACTGAGCAGAAACATTATAGAAATTCATGCCCCTTCTTTCTCACAGTACACAAAAGAAATGTTTTAAATACTTGAATTTTTCGTTTAAAATATGGTTCCTAAATATTTCTTGGAAGTAAGTAATACCCTTAATATTCCAAGACAAGTTGCCGAGTTAAATAATAAAAAAGAAATCTAAAAATTTCGGAAAATCTTGAATTATTGTTTTAATTAAATTTTCTCCGTGTATTGTTACTTAAATTATTAATGAGAAGAAGTATATAATATAGAAGAATCATACCTGAGACTTCAATGGTAATTGAATATTAATTTAGCATTATTTGTAGGATTTCTTTCCTATTATTTCTCCCAAATCTGGTTTCAGGCATTGTAATCTTTTTTAAAAGATTTAATATATTTAATATAAAAATGTATTTAATTAGGTCTTTGCTTGTATTATATTTTTGTGTAGTGTACCTCTCTATTTTCCTGTGAGTTTCCTTTCATACCCCCCAACCACACATGGCACTTAAGATGCGCATTTCTATACAGGGGTGCACTTGGCTGTGAGTGTGGGTTAGTTGGAAAACTTTTGTGCATTCAACTGCAAGGACGGTGCCTTTTCCTCCACTCCGCCCCCTTTAACACACAGCACCCCAAATACTTTTTTAATAAAAAGCCAAACAAGGAGAAAACTACGTTCGATGCATGGCGAATTATCCGAAAAGTTTGATGACGCGGAAATGCCTTTCGACAATGCACCATCAAAGCGGCAAAACAAGAAAATGCAAAATATTAAAAACAAGAAGGAAAAAAGGCAACTCCAACTGGCTTTCGGTGCAACTGAAAACTGCAGTTTATTCGTTTATTCGTGCATATGGGAGTTGAGGCGAACTCAGCCGGAATGCTTATGAAATGCACCAGATCGAGATCTGAGATGGGGGAAACCGAAAACATCATTTGAAATTCGAATGGAGAACGGAGCTAAAGACTGGAAAAGTAGAGTCCCCTAGGAGACATTCTGAGGCGTTTTTAAGAGGGAGAAATAAGTTTAAGATATGTTTTAGAAATAATTTAAAAGCAACAATAAGCTAATTTTGTACGGTTTCTCTAATTAATTAAATAAACAAATAAAGTGGAATTCATAAAATTCTCTTGTTACCTAATACTGAATTTTAATCCATCGAAATTCAAATGAAGGAATTTTATAATTGGAAATGTTATGGTTCTGCATACTAATTGCAAAATATTCCAATCCTATTAATTAAATAGCAAAGCTGCAGCCAGCTTAAATCTTTGGAGTCTGCATTACCCAACATAATTCACAGACATCCGACACGTTCATTAGTGGAGGCAGCCATGGCAGTATCCTTTTGCAACCATCGATCCCAGTGACTGCAACTTCATTAAATATAATTTATCGGCCACTTAAATTTCATGTTCGAACTCAAATAACCATGCATGTTGATTATACATGCCCATATTTGCATGCAAATCCAAAGGGAGCGCAAAGGGAAAAACTAATAACAAGTTGAGTGAGTAAATTGTAAATAGCACTCTACACTGCGCAACACGGTTGCGGCCACAATTCGGGTATCCTTTTCCGTTTACTTTTATTTGGTTTTTATTTTCATTGTGTACGGGAATTGGTTGATTAATTTGTATGCTCGTTATGGAATTGGTTTTTGCATGCATTTTACCTTTTTAATTGCTAATTGCATGTGTGCAAAGGCGGAATAATAAAGCGAGTGGAAGGAAGTGTGTTTGTATTCGCGTAAATTGTTGAAAATACAGTAGACCTTTGACTAATCAAAGTGCTTAAAGGAAAAGTACTATTATAGAATACATTTTTGAATTACTGAGTTTTTCTAAAATAAAAAAAAAATGATGTGAATATATCCTTCGAAACGCTACCTTCTTCTCCTTAAATCCTAATAACTTACAATAAACTATACGAATAAATCAAAGCTCTACTGTATAATTATTGATTTTTATTTGTTGTATTTACCCTATTTATTTAGCATTTGGCATGGACAACAGTATCCTTTTTTCTATCTGAAAATTGCTCACTCACCTGCTTTTTATATTTTCATTTATTTTATTAACAACACGTAGGATCAGGAGGGTCGCAAGGTCATTCCTGAGGAGACGGAGCTGCATACCTCAAAGACCACCGTGAATTCGGGAGAGGAAAAGGCGGAGCAGCCTCAGCAGCAACCGCAATCGAATGGAAATGGGAAAAGTCTGCCACAGCCGCAGCAGCAGCAGCAGGAAGATGAAAAATCGGACGCCACTTGAGGGGCGGCTGCCAGCCCAATTCTCTGACCAGCCCCACCCGGCGTATGAGTGATATTAATAAACCAAAACCGAAGAGAACAAAAAAGCAACGAAAAGCAAATGATAAATGAAAACTATTGTTTAGTTGTACATGTGTGTGTTATGTTATATAAATGTATATGTCTATGTATAAATTATGCAAAAACGGGAACAAACTGAATAAACCGAAATTGTTGAGAACGAAAAACAAACAAGATTCCTGGTAATTGTTTTCCCATTCAAATTGAATTCGAACTCTTTCATGTTTCACTGGATTTTCCACTTTATTTTGCTGATTGGCTTAAAAATTAAATTGTAATTGCCCAAAACGCCAAGTGTTTTGCCATAGGTTACTCATTTCACGCAATGAATAAAACCGTGGCTATTCCCCTTTTGTTTTATTTAATTTTCATTACATTACTGTCATTTTTGCTTTGCTCTCTTTTTGTGTGTTCGTGTTTTTCCTTAGGCTACGGCTTTTCATTAATTTTATATTATTGGTTTTCCATTTGGCTTTTGTTTTGGTTTGCCTCAGTTTATCGTTATTAATTACTTAATATAGCATTTTAATTACAAACTCATTCTCTGCATTCCAAATTGCACGAGTATTATTTATTGATGCAAAAAATGAATGCACCAAGCTGTATCAGAATTTTCGTCTCAATATATTTTTCGTCTTTATTTTAATTTTAATTTTTATTTAAACCATTTATTGAGAGCAGCTCTTTGCCATTTGATCAGCATTTATGTTTGCATATCAACAGCAATATGCTAAATGTGGCCAGCACACAGATACACACACCACATGCCATCGTTTACGGAAATGATTTCAAAATAAATATTATTTATGCACAAAAAACATATTAACTTTTGTGGCTACAATTTTAATTTATGCTAATTATTTTTCACTAACAACTTTCGACTGCGGTCGAACACCACACCCGCCCTTGGCCGAATTCAGTTAGCAACAATAATCTCTGATATCTGCCCTGGCCAAATTCAATTTAAATCACCCGCTCCCCCAATTTATTAGTATGGCAAAATTAATTAAATCTAAACCAAACAGAATTTGCAGAAATTAGTTGATACAAACCCAATATTTGCGACACATCGGAGTGGAAATTGATTTCAGCACCGTGACCAGAAGCACATCACAGTACAATTCTTGGCGTTCTTGCTGCTGATTCGTTTTATTGTATTCAACTAATTGCAAACATTTGCAAATGAAAATGCGGTGAAAATGCTAGACAACTCCATTTTCCGTTATCATTCGTTATGGAGAGCACTATGTATTTTCGGAAGGGTAAACATAATTAGTCCCAGCCTGCCTTGATGCCCAATAAAGTGCACAAGGAGAACTCTATCTAATTAAATTGATTGAGAAACCTTTATGCCGCAGGGCAAGAAAGTCATTTAATCTCTTTGAAATGTCCATATGCAAATGGCCATCCATAAAGTTCACTCTCGGCCCAGACCGGACCGGGCATTTGCATAACAGATTTATGAGGGATTTTATGGCCACAATTAGCCGAGAGCCAGCCCTATCTGCCCCTGCATTCCACATGAGAAGGCAAACACAAATTGAAGTATATTTGCCCCGAATAAATGTACAAAATTCAAACGATAAACTTATGTGGACAGGACAACTGGAGCAGGTTTTGTGCAAGCCCATTAAACATTTACATAATTCCAGATTATCTCTCCCTGCGCCTTCGCCCTCGTGAGTGTTTTATAATCAAACATTATCATATCTGTGTCCGTGTGGCCGTGTGTGCTTAGCCAAAATAAACCAGGATAAACAAGTTTGCTAAGCCTATTTATGCCAGAGATACATCATAAATGTATTAATCATAAATATTTGTGCTTGCATTAGCCGGAATCATAATCGTAAAGTTAGTTCTCCCCTCGCACAAGTATGGTTTTTAGTTTATTATTATCGAATACTGTTCAATATTTGGAATATTCAACGAGTAGCATCAAAGATAATTACACAATCCCCGCCCAAGGACCAAGGACCCCGCCCCGCCACTCCCTCACTCCTGCCTGTTTGGGGTGAATTTGACTAGCCATCCGCCGCTGCCGTCCAAGTCTCACTGTATCAACGGCGAGTGCTGCGAGTTCTCGCTGAAGTCCACCGTGTAGTACATGTCGTTCTCCAGGTTCATGGCCAGGTGCCGCTGGAAAGGTCGCTCCTGCAGCTGGCCACCCAGCGTGGTCTGCGTTTGCGGTTGTCCCGGTAGATGCCGCGCGGCCCCATTGCCCCTCGGTCCACCCGTGGGCGCCACATTAGAGGTGCCACCCGCAGCGGCTGCGGCGGCGGCGGCGGAAGCGGAAGCGGCACCCTTGCCACTCAGCCAGTGCTTATTGAGTTTGCCCTGCATTTTGGGGCGGCGACTGAAGCCCAGGATGGGTATAAACGAGGTGGAACGTGTCGAGAATTTCCGATACGTCTGATTGACCTTGCAGTGACAAATGGTGACCTGCAACGAAGAGAAATATCGGAGAGGTTTTTGGGGCTAAGTAAATGGTTATGGATTGGTTCGTATTTGGAAAGTGTAATGGTAATGGAAGGCGAGCTAAGAAATGGGGGTTAAAGTGGCCAAAAAGGTTTCAAAGCTTAAAGCTGCTTGTTTGTTACTTATTTTTATTAAAAAGTTGCCAATTTAAACCATATGCAATTTCTATACCAACTATTAAAGGACATTCAAATTTTGTGTGATAAATAACCCTAGCTGAAGCCTTCAAGATTAACCTGTCCATTGGAGTACTTTATAGGTTCTGCATCAATTTACCCAGCCAACTGAATCGCTCTGGGCTTCCAATAAATTGCCAGAGACTCTGCCCTCCACTCGAAGCAACACACACACATTGTGAAGGAGCTACCAATTGTATAAATTTGCATCTGCTTTAAGCCCGCTGGTCCAGGCGATTGGTAACTTTCGGGTTAAAGCCTCGGCTCTGCAGCTTGATTCAGTTGCTCGACCACTTTCCCGACACCGAAATGAATATGCAATGCCATTTCGCGTGCGCACTTTGCATAACCGCAAAGTACAATTTCCCCTGGATGCTGGTCATGTTGCTGGGACCTTGTACTCGAACTCCCGGGTTTTTCGGGAATCAAGAGAGGGAGAGGGAAGAGGGAGGGGGGAATGGAAGAAATTCTGGGTACTTACCACAACGGCAACGATGAAAATGGCGGCTGCCAGGACTCCGGCCGCAAAATATGCATTATGCAATTCAATGGGACTCTTAAGCACAACCGATGAACCGAAAGTTTTGTCATTAAAATTTCTAGCGTTCGCATCGTCCACAATAAATTCGCTGGAGCTAACGACAGTCTCCACCACAAACTCATCTGCAAAACGGGCCGGAAAGAGAAGAACGCCGAGCCGGATAAAGCCCGGAAAAAGCGGATGGAAAAAAAAGTTAGATAGCCACCGAGGGAAACATATTTTCAGCGGCCAGTCCACGCCCAATGGCCCTAATCAAGTTAATGACTTTTGGGGACCGCAACTCAGACTCACCTTCGCACATGGTGCCCGTGTAGCCGGGACGACAGGCGCAGTAGAAGCTATCGCCGCTGGACCAGCAAGTGCCGCCGTGGGTGCAGGGATTCACGTTGCATTGCTGGAAGTACTGAGAGTTATCAATGCATTGGAGGTGGATTGAACAGCAATAAATAAAATAAAACAAAAATTTTATGCACATATATTTTCTGATTAAAGCATCTTGGGCAAGTTAATGGATATATTTTCCCAACAAGAGCTAAAAATTGATTAAACCCACTTTTTTATTCCTATATCTTTGCCCTCGTGGAGGCCGCTATCATCTAACCACACCCAACCCAACAATTACCGTGAAGGAGGAGCAGCAGCAGCCAACCACCTCCATTCTTCCAATTTCTGTGTGTGTGTGCCTGGCATGTAAAATGTAATTAATTTCGCTGCCTTCCCCAACAGGAGCCACGAGCCACTACTGCTGGCAGCCGCAAATTCTAGCCGTGGCTTCGTCCTGCCACGCCCCTTCCCTCACCATAAGCATAATGACAGTGTTCCGGGGATCTCCGGTCCTTGGAGCCATCGCGGTTAGTCAGCGTGTCCATCATTTTCACAAAGCTTTAATTATGGCGCCTTGACGCTTAATTTATGTACATTTTGTTAAGTTTTATTTTAGCACCACAAATTATCAAGTCCATTGGGCGTTTATTAAATTCTTTTCGAGTTAGTTCGCCCTCAAAGAAAAGTTAACTCAATTTATGAAGCAAGTTGGCAGGGGCCTTGCATGGAAATTGATATTTGCAAGGCTAAACAGGGGCAGAATACTAAATGGAATGATCAAGAGCGTATTATTTTCTGTAGTTCGTCTTATTTTTGTACCTCAAAATACCATTACATGTCTTGTATAGTTAATGCTCAGCCTTGAATAGAAATTGATTTGCCAGAATAAACGGAGTGAACTTTGACATGGAATATCAATTTCAATAAGAAACCCTGGCGGCGTCCTCACAAACAATTCATTAAATGCCAACTGGCCGGAGTCGTAAATCAGCTTAAAAATGCACAGCAACCGCACACAAACAATTGTGTATGGAATTGTGCAGTGGCAGCAGCAGCATCAGTTGTGAAACAAACAAGATTGCCTACAATTATGCCACTGCCGCTGCACAGTAGGCCAGCAATTTGTGGCTATTTGCTGGCATTTTTGCCAGCTGAACAGCAGCAACAAGGTCTAGCCCGAAAGGCGGCGAACCAAAACCGAGAGAACTCAAACCAGAAACCCAAACTGCATAAATCATGACTTACCGTTCGTGGCATTTGATTACAATCCGGTCCGTTGCGACCTCCGGGGCATTCGCAGCTGAAATCATTTCCATGATCAATACAGCGGTGTCCTTCGGGGCAAGGCTTGTTGGCGCAGAAATCAACCTACGGAAAAAAATCGGCACAAATCAAAGCATATTGTGGCTGAGTCGGATAGAAATGGAGGAGTGGAGAAGCGGAGGAGCAGAGAAGCTCCGCTGAAACTTCATTAGGTATTCAAAAATGTATTTTCCCAGCACTCGTATCTGAAGGATACATCTACTCTCGCCCACACCACGTACCCGCACACACACACACACAAAAACACATGTGGAATCCCATTTCCTATGCCAGCGCGAGTCCTCGGTCTGAGCAAATTAAATCAATACCGTTCAAGTTCCGCAGACAACTGCCGTGCGGCTCGGGGTGCTTCGACTTTCGCACACCGGGGAATTGTCGCGGGATTTGTTTTCAATACAAAATATTGATTATCTCGGGGAATCGTGAATCAACTAATGGGCCCTCTAGAGCCTCGCCATTCATGGGAGACTTGAATGTTGCGATTTTGCACCTCAGGGTTGAAAGACTTTAGCATATTTTTAATGTTTAAAGTGCTGGGGAAACACAACCAAGTTTATCTTTAACACATAAAATATTCAGAAACAAACTATTCCTTTATTTATAGCCTTTGTTGGTAAGGTATTTCCGCCCTCGGTTTGGCCACAAAAGAGAACCGTTTTATATCTATTTGGCTTTGTGTTCACTCACCTTAATTTGGCAACGGTTGCCGCTGTAGCCCTTCGTGCAGCGGCACTCGTAGCTGCCAATGTGATCGATGCACTCGCCGCCATTCTGACACGGATTCGATTCGCATTCATTATACTCGAAGTTGCACAGCTCGCCGGCGAATCCTGCGAGACAGAAGCCCGGTGGTAAGAGGGGAAAGAGGTGAGCAGGTTGCGGGTAATGTAAATGTGCAAGTTAAATGAAATGGAAATTTCAATGGAGAAGCGGAGAAATGGAGAAATGCCTTCGCCGAGACACAGACGAAGACGAAGACGGAGACAGCGCCCTGTCTCGACTTTCCCAAAATTGCCCTCGTCTCTGTCTCAGCGACCTTTATGTACATTTACTTTCATTGTGATTGAGTGCGATTTATGCAAATTGTGTTTGTGCCAATGAAATAATTTATGAGCTTCAATGTAGATTTTTGATTTGCGCAGATTTCAATTCAATTCCGAAAGCGCAATTTGATTGCCTTAAAGTACGTGGATTTCGTAGGAAAATTACCGAAACCAGGTTCGTGCGCCAATAAAAATTTATTTCTACGTGCTAAACATGAAAAATCAGTTTAGATTAATATTTTATCGAATAAAGTTTAAAAGAGACAGCGCAGAAAATTAGATTTCTTTATTAAAGATTTTTTTCTAGAATAAATAAGCCATAAAGACTTCATTTAAATTGTAAATATTTAAAGTACGTAGAAGATTTATTGATAAAAATTCCCAACTAAATAGCACATTTATATTTTTCTAATTTCCTACAAAATTAGGTTTTTCTCTGATTTATTTAAAATTTAAATATATAACAAATTTTCAACTATTCTGTCATTGAATTTTATCTACGCCAAAGCAATTCCAAATTGGAAATTTTCCCCATCCCAGGAAACCGAAAAACGCAATATATAATAGAGCCCAGCAAAGCCAACAATCGTTGTGTGAAATTTCCACGATGATAACTCACAAAATATTGGCATTATGGGAGCGATTTTGCCAGCGAGTCAACAAAAGAACGCTGGCAATTTGCGTTTATTTGGCTGGAACTGTTGCCACATTTACTCACCTGGCTGGCAGAAGCACCGGAAGCCGTCCTCCTGGTCCACGCAGATGCCGTGAATACACGGCGAGGACTCGCACTCGTTCAGGCTGTGCTGGCAGAGAGGTCCTGTGAAGCCGGGCGTACAATCGCAGCTGCAAAGCGGCGGGGCAACAGCGGGTTAATACGGCAGGGAGATGGCGGAAAAAATAGAAAAAAAGAGAGGAGAGACATGGAGAAATGGGGAATTTTTGAACATGCGACAAAAGTCAACATTTATGAGCAAACACAGACGGCGACGGCTAGACAGAACCGCAAAACAATGGTCACGATAATTGAATGAAAGCTGCTACTGCTGCCACTACCGCAGCTTCTGCTCTCTGGGGCACCCAGTGGATGTGTACTCTGCACTTAAAAAAACTTGTTTTTCCATATTTTAGAAACTCAGCAAAGGATGTTGTGTTTGCATAATAAGGAAAATGGTGTAACGGCTTAAACAGGCTTTAAATAGTTGGAAAATACTTTTAAATTATACTTTTAAATCGACAGAAAAATTTGAAGATATCCTAATTGTTATAAATTGATAGTCTGTGCATTTAAAGGTTTTCAAGCCAAATAGAGTTTTGTATAATCTATGTTTTATCCCTAAATATTTATTGTATTTCTTAGAGTGTCTGCCGGCGTGCTCAGTCTAATTCCTTTGCTCCTTCTTTGGGACTTATCTCCTCTGTTATTTGCCTTTGACTCACCGAAAGTGCGTGGAGTTGCCCACACAACTGCCCCCGTTCATGCACTCGGCGGGATTGCAGGGATCCGACTCGTATTGACAGTTCTTGCCCGCATATCCTGCAGGAATAGAGATGGAACACAAGGCATATTAATGGCATATTATCGGTGGCAGCCTCTACTAATGAGGCTGAAAGCTAATGACCTTACCGTACGGACACAGGCACTGGTAGGAGTTGCCTTCGTGGCCCTGCGAGAGGTCCACGCAGATGCCGTTGTTAGTGCAAGGACTCGGGTTGCACGCATCGATCTCCTCGCAGTGCGGACCAGCAAATCCGCTGCAGCACTGGCACTCGTACTCCTCCATCCCGGAGTCCGAGTAGCAGACTCCCTTGCCGGAACAATCGGCGTTCTCGCCGCAGTTGTCGGTTTTTGTGGTCACCTTCAGTCGCACACACTGTGCTCCCCACAGCTCGGACACCACTGCGGCACAGAGAAGTCCACAAAGGGGATAGGGATAAAACAGGGGTTCGTATTAATTAAGGCTACACGAAGGCTGGCAGGCAAGGGAGCGGAAAAAAAAAGTACTTAATAGGCCGAACGGGAACCACAAATAGGCAAGGCAAAAAATGACTCCCCAAAGGCGGTGTCCAATGACAAGAGATGCGATGCCTCTGGGAAAGATGAAGATGGAATACCCTAACGCGGCGGCGAAGGTGGAGGAACCCATTGGAAATTCCATCAGCAGGTGTTGATAGCTGCTGAAGGAACATTTTGGTATCTAAACAGATGCTCTTTCCCCCGGGAAAAGGTGTTAGGGGAATAGTTAAAGGAACGATTTACAATAAATTAAAAATATTTGTTTGCTTTTAATTAAAATTATTAATATATTTTATTCCTATTATATATTTTCTAGAAATCGTTGCTTAAAGGTGTTGGGGTTCTTCTTATTGCATCCTAACTTAGAAATTTCAGGAAATAAAGTTCATTATTTAAAGCACCTCTTCAACGCTACAAAGTAGTCTTAAAAAGCCAATTTGCCTGCTCAAAAACCACCTTCACCGCAAAGTTAGTACTGCCGAGGAGCGGCAAGAGTGCCGGGTCGAGTCTACTCACCAATTAGCAAGTTAACTCCCTCGGTGAGGTCCTTGTCGTACAGGGTAACCAGTTTCCTGCCATCGACCACCAGCGGCGTGATATCCAGCAGGACGCCCTCGGTAACGTCGCAATGCTCGTGGCCGGAGCGAGTTACCTGATACACCTGTGTGGCGTGTACCGCGCTGCTCGTTGACGTTTATTGTGCCAGCATCCAGGTGAGAATAAAGGGGACGAAAAAATATGGACAGAGAGGAAAATTTACAATATATTATGAATAAATTAATGCAAATTTCTTTACTTAAACAATAATAAATATTTAGTATATAACATATCAAAACATATCTTAACTTTTCTTATTTTTCCCAGCTTATAATAACTTTCTAGTGAATAATTTTCACAGTGTTTGGTGTAAAGAGAGGCTGATAGTTGTCGGCCAAGTTAAATGGCTTCTGTTTGCTTATTTAAGTTATAAATATGACCAAAGACGTCAAAAGAAACTTGCTCTCGGCGCCATTTTCCTTGGTTTTCTCCTGTCTGGGCATGTATCTGTATGCTTAATTAATTGAAATTTATTTATAAGCAGTTGCTTTCTCGCTCGCCTTGCTCTAGCGGAAATTAAACAGCACAAAAACGGAAATGAAATTAGTAGAGGCAGGGAGCCTGGGTGTGGAAAAAGGGTTATTTCCCGGGCTGGATATCCTCCTTCTGTTTTTCGGTGTTGCCAGGCCTTCGTTGCGGTTACTTTTTGTGGCAGCTTACACCGTATGGGTATTTATTAATAGAGTTTAAATTGCCGCAAATTAACACTGTATAAATTGGGGTTCTGATTTGGTCAACAGATTTTAATAAGCCAAGGAAACAAAATAGAAAACATATAAGTGAAAACCCCCTTTTCATTTCTTTTAAAGTCAAAAGAAGAACACTGTAGTTCTTAGCAGAAACTCTCACGATTTCTCCCGCAAACAGAGACACAAACAGAGGAAGACACCTCATATAGTAACCAAGTTTACAGTTTTTCAACAACACGTAGTCAACTTAGGAGAGTGAAAAAAACAGGAAAAACTTGTTAGAAAACTGCGAGCCCGGAAAGTTTTGCACTACCTCGAGCTCTGCCAATCTATTTGCTACCCACTTGCCTTGCCGTGCCTTGGCTTGGCTTCGCCCTAGCAATATTATTTGTTGCTACTGCATTTGTTAACTTGGCCAACTTATACACACACCCGCGCATATACACACACATATTAAATCGATAATAAAAACTTTTTTGACATCTCATTTTCATAGTTGGCGGGAACTTTTCTCTGCGGCCCAGCGCTCCATTGTATGCTACACTTTTTCGCCTTACTTTCACTCCTCAACTAACTCGATTGTTTGCGGTCTTATTTTGCCCCCCGGGAAACTTACAGGAATCGAAACTTATGCCAGGCATTTCAAGTTGCGAGGCCCTCGGGCTGAATAAGGAAAATATATATATCTGTATATATAGCGAGAACCGGAAAATTTCCACCGCGGTCGCGTTTGATGTCTGGCCCCAAAGTTCGACAAATGAATTTTAATTTTTCTTGCGCTTCTTTTTCGGGGCGAAAAACTTTTTTGATGGGTGGCGGCGGCGTCGGCGTCGGCGGCAGCATCTATCAAGCGATAAGATAAGAACCAGCCACCGAGCTAAATTAAAAAGAGCAAAAAATGTGTGTGCAGAGGCTGGGCAGAGGGTGAAAATGTAGGGGCAAAAATGATAGCAAAAACCAAGAGAAACGTGATAATTGCCATGGCAAAAAGGGTCAGCCAACTGTGGTGTTTGTACGTCCTGCCCAATGACTAATGGTCAACATCGAGCACTACACAGGGAAAATATCTCAGAAATTGCAAGTCCACGAGTTACTTTCTTATACAAAAATCTAAAAATAGAAATGGTCTTGTTACTCCTACATGCTTTATAAAAGTTGTATGATTTCAAAATCATTGTATAACCATCCAAACAAAACCCTTGTAAAATTAATATTTATTTATTTATAACAAAATACGGCTTGAACAATTATTTTCCGTGTGGAAAATACTGTCTGCTATCGCATTTATATGCACAGTTTGTAATGGGGATTTTTGTCCGGCATTATAAAATAAACAAAACCGAAATAAAAATTTGCGAAAAGAAATACAGCGACGGCACAGAAAGGAGAGTTAGACAGCGCGTGTGGAGCGTTGGAGAAAACAATTTAATAAACTGTAAAAGGGGCATTATCATGGCCAGAACGTGTCTGGGACCAGTAACTATTCCCCCCAGCCCTACTCTGTATCTCTTTCTCACTGTTTATCTATATCTCTGCTCCACGGCCAGACGTGCTGAAGAAAAATCAATAAAGGTCCTTAATGGACGTTATTATATAATAAGCCCCCGAACAAACACGTTTCACTGCGCATTAAAGCGCTTAACTGAAAATAAATAAATATAAACAAGAAAGGAAGCTAACTTCGGCACGCCGAAGTTTGTATACCCTTGCAG
>JAEIIJ010007998.1:0-34319 GCA_018904815.1 Drosophila ogumai | reverse complement strand
TCACCACTGTTATAAAAATTTGTGAATTAAATTTCCTATACAAATAAATGTATCTTAATGATTAGTGATTAAAATGTGTCATCAATGAAACTAAATAAAATCAACGATTAGCTGATTTTTAGTGAAAACAGTTTGGAAATATGTGTTCCTGCAATTAGTTTTAGTAAGAAAAAACTGAAAACTTTATAAAAATATGTATTTTATATATTTTACAATAATTAGGCTAGCTTATGATCTTATTTAATGTTGTATTCACCTCTATTTCACTTTGATGAATGAAGCATAATGTAGTCAAAGGTCTATGGCGACATTGCTCTTTGTCACGTGTATTAATCTCCCTTTTTGAAGTGACATTAGATTAGATTGACCGTCTCATTTTTTCGGGTGTACAGATAGTCACTTCCAGATACAGATATACTGGCCACACGCTCCGTGTATCGGCGCGTGCTCCGTCAATGTATCTGCGAGATTGCATGTCCGATGTACGAATTGCGAGCTGCGATTTATAGGCAGATATTCGTACGTATATGTATATCTCGTGAGACTCCGGACTCGGACTCAGATTTCAGTCACAAGTCGGCGACGTCACAGCCACACGCACACTGCCATGGATCTCTCGGATTTCGTTTGGCGAGTCGCTAATTCCGAGTGCTAATAAGCATTTAGAGACATCGTTAGTTAGTACGTGGCAGTCGGCGAGTGGGTCATTTCCGGCCAACCGCCGCCGATTCGATTTTCGATTATGATTGATTGCTCGAAATCAGCCAAATCACCAAATCACCGGATACCTTAACTCCCCATCGATCTCGGCCCCCAGTCATCGTCGTATTTTCTGTGTAATGCGTCACACTGAACCGCTCAAGTTATTCGCACATTTGGCATGCACCTTCTCCACTGATCCCCAGGTTAATATCGGGTATTTCCCCAATTATTCGGCAAGTGTCTCCCCACTCCGAGCATCTCCGGCCGTGCCAATTAATCTCTGGCACTCCGGCAGTGTCAGCGGGTTCAATATACAAATTCTACCCAAGAATGCCAACGGCGGGGCGTTCCACAAATTTAACCCGTCAAATAAATAAAAAGTCTCCGACAATGTCAATGTCATGTTGCTGCTGCTATCACCAGGAATATTTCCCCTATCTGTGACACTCGAAAACGTCAAATGGACGAATTTCATCACATTTTCAGCATGGTCCATGAGTCATTTTATATGGGAATCCAAGGTGTCAGTGGGTGGAACATGGCCAGATTGATGTTAGTTGAAGGGTATCTGTCATGGGATGATTTCATGTTTTTGCAAAAGCGTTTATCTTATCGAGGAATGGGCTTTCTTTTCTATTGCATACCCTCATTTGGGAAAAGAACACGAGATATTTCCTAGGGAACAGGTGTACATTTTCGGTGAGAAGAACTTCTTTAATGGTGGTTAAAGCTTGGATTTCGTAATTAATTTAAATATGTATAATAAATATTTAAACTTATAATAAGATTAATAAATATTTTAAGTACAAATTATTAGTGTCAGAGCGCCTAATTTCCCAACAATTGTATTTAAATAGAACGAATATCAATTATTCACCAACTTTCGTTTTTATATAAACGCCATAAAAAGTCTGTGGCAGTGGACTGATTTATTGTACCCGTATATTGCCTTGTTTCCCAAATAATTTCATTTGTCAAAGTCGACAGCCTTATCGTTAAACACCATCCGCTTCGGACATCGCGGACTTGGGACGAGGGGAATTCCATTACTCATCCGCCATGGGGTACATGTACTCGCAGTGGCACTTGGGCTTAAACCTCATTTAAGGTGTCCATCGTTAAGTTTCAAATGTGGCCTGCTAGTGCTGAAAGGTAGCCGTTAGGTGGCAAACTCCCTTTTTACGATCTTCACACCTTGCCACCAGGAGGCAGCGGCGCGCTTCAAAGCGGATGTTGACCGAAAAAAATATAACAAGTGGATTTTCCCGGCACGGCTTTTCCCAAATTGTTATGGATGGCGAAAATGCCAGCCTCGTGCTCCAGTAAAATAATTGATGAACTGGTGGCATTGGGCCAAGCGGTGGAGGCGATGGGAAAGCTCGGCAAAGGGGCTAAAAGATAATTAGCTTTAAAATTAATGAAAAAAAGGGGTGTATCAGTGAAAGAGTGTGCAAATCCGAAGGGGGAATACCCTGATGTTAAATATAAATACGTTTAAGACTATCAAAAAACTGGATAACCAACACTCAGATAGATTTCTTATACAAAATATTAATTTATATTTCCTGTTATTAGAAACACCTATGAAATATGCATCACTTTTTATTATTCTTATCTTGTTTAATATAGAAAACACAGGCCTTTGTCCTGTAAGTACATTAGATATCACTGCAGGTGTAATATATGACTCCTCGCAGCATTTTAAATGTGGGCCATTAGGTGACTCACTGATTAAATATGCTATCGACTTCGACCCAATAAATAGCTAATGATAGTGTCAATGTCAACACACTCGCTGAAGTTCAAGTACCCGCCCGCCATGAAAGTGAAACACAGGCTGAAGGTAATCCGAAGTTGGACAGTCACGTTTGGAGCAACGCGAGCCCCATCACATGGCTTAATATATACAAATATTGTATATATATTTTGGGTCTGCAGATGGTGACATGGCGGGTCCAGTAATCCCGGCACGCTCCAAAAGCCGAGTCAAACCTGAAGAAGCCTCGCGAAATTGGCGCCGCACACGGCCAGGCACGGGACAAAAAGTCACTTAGCCCGGCTGATTAGCGGGGCAATCAATCAGGCCGTGGGGTGGTGTGCAAAACCGAAAGGGGGTGGGGCCGAGGCTGCCCAAAAAAACAACCTGCCCGCGCCCCTTAAAAACTAACACAAAACTGTTGATCCATTAACACATCGAGCGACGCAGGAGGAGGCGTGTGCTCGCGTCTCTTTCAGGGGGCTAATAGTGGCTACACACAGCCGCGCACGCTGCAGTGGAATATTCCCACAGTTGCGTCAACGTCAATGCTCGCTCGGCTGTTTGGCGATTTCAATCAAAAAACGCCGCGCAAATAAATCACAACAAAAATGTGCCAAGTCAACACAACACAGCGGCAGCTATCGGAATAACAGACAGGAGAAAAAAAGCTGGTAACTGGTAAACGCCACGGCGAATGGCAAAAACGACACCACCACCCCCTGAAAACCCAAGACCCCACAGCCCCACCCACTTCAGGGGACACTCGAAAAATAAAAGAAGGTTTTCTTGAGCACTTTGCAAAAGATAATATAGTAATAATAATAATAATAATAATATAAATTCAGGAAATTTAAAAGGACTTTCTTACTTTTTGGTGGCTTTCAAAGAACACCTTCAAAATTTGGTTGAATTATTCTGCAAAATGTCCTTATTTCTGAATATATTATGCTTTATTTTTATTAAAGAAATTATCTATTTAATAGCGTCACTTCGGTTTCAAATATCCCATTTTTCTCTGTGGAATTAGCTGGCCCAGGGAGATGAGTGTTAATTTCCAGTGGAGTGGGGGGCGTTTCGGGAGTGGAACTGTGACTGGGCCTGGGCAGGTGACTGCGAATGTGGCTGGGAGTGGGCGTGGGTTCCCCGGGGGCCGAACCACCGAGCGGAGCTGCGTCCGCGACTGGCACCTGGCTGACGTCCCCAAAACCGCGATGACTTTGGCGGTGCTAATCAGACGAGCACATGTTGACACTTCTCATTGGCGGGGTTCAAATCGTTGCTGTAAACCATGAAAATTTTCCACTTGCAGTGCTGAGCCAGGTCAGTCTCTCAGCCTGCGTCGGAGCTCTAGCCCCGATCCCAAACCCAATCTCATGGCATTTTCCTTTGGCACGCGCACTACTTTTGTTCGGTCATGGGAATGCCATCTAAGTCGGGGGAATTAAGCTTTCAGTTTGCCGACATCGATAAGATTGATTCACTTAACCCCTTTGAAGCTTACAGCTGGGAGTTGGTGGCCTTTAAGAAGTGAGCTTGTGCCAAAGTGGGGCGTAGACAACTAATTAAAGCACCTTGGCACATTTCGAACTTGTAGGAGCTCTGATCGGAGCGTTGGGTTTCTTCTTTACCCTTCTTCTTTATTCACAAGTTTAATTATAAGAAATATATTTGTGACATTTAAAATATATATCTTTCTTATAGAATCATATTCCTCCGATTACAACTCACATGTGACCGCTCAATTACAATTACAATTCAATTAACCTGGTTTCCAACGTAGATAATGTCAACTGTACTAGATAAAGTCTAATCCGAAGCACATTTAGTTTACAGCCGGAATAATGTGGCTAATACCCAATTGGAAGGCGTGAAATCAGCTTTATCAGATAATATGGTCAATAACCATAACAAACGCTGACCACTATCAAACAGAAGCTGCCCGTTCAATTGCCCAATTTGGACTTAACCCACACCGGCCGCTTCCTCCTCCTCTTCCTCTGCAGCACTTGACTTGATAAGTGAACCACCGATCCACTGGGTACATCTATATATATACATGCTCGTGTGTGCCCACTACTGCGCCATTTCCATTCCATTTCCAAATCCGATTCATTGAAAGAACTCAAATTGCGTGACAGAAAACGTGATTCGAGTGGGTTCCGTTGCGGTATTTGCAGCCTTATTTATTTATTTACTTCTTTTCCCCCATTTTGTATCGCTTGTTTCGATTTCCCAAAATAAACGGCTATATTTATTTGAGTGAAATATTTTGCGTGGCACTGCAGTTTGCTATGCACGGGGCCCGGGCCTGTGTAAGTGGATGCGATCGAACAGAACAGAACACAACACACCCGAAACGAATAAAAACAAAAACAGTAATCAAATTGCAAACGAGTACACAGAACCGAAAAATTTGAAATCTATAGTGAGGGTATGTTTTTCTAAGAACTGCTGTACGATTCTAAAATACGTTAAAGGAATATTTTAGATACCGGAACCTTATTATACTCATACTTGACTTGTTTATGCTATGAAAAGTCAAGACGATAAAAAATATTGAATAATAAGTAAAAAAAAAAAAATAAATAAAATTATAATAAAGCAAGAAGAAAAGCTAACGTCAAAGAGCCTAAGTTGGCTATTGAATCAAGGAAATTGAATTAGAAATTGATCATAACTAAGCCAATTGTCTATATAAAAATTATATATGATGAAAAAAGGTAAATAAATTTAAGTAATATTTAACAAAAATATTTAAAAACCCGCTACTAAAAATATATTTCATATAAATTATAAGCTTTGTAAACTAATATGTTGATCTTTACTCTATTTTCTTTTAAGTGCGCAAAAACTCGAACCATTTTTTCCTGTGCACCAGATACATGGGGCCGCTGTGGACACTGGCAGATTTGCAAGATACCAGCGCATATATCGAAATACCGTTGTTATTTACATGAGGTCCCGCGGAGATTCCAACGAAGCCAGGCCCCAGTCCCAGTTCTTATATAGATCCAATAACGCACGATCAGGTTGCTCGATGGAAATTCTTTCGCACCGGCGGTCACGTGCCGCTCAAGGTGATAAGGTGGCTCCCGCTCCCCCTCTGTTTTCGGGAGCCCACCTCACCTGTTGCCATAGCTTTTCCTATCAGCGATAGACTGTGTAAACAACAACTCGAATGGTATTTCTTTTAATGGCGCAGTGTAAAGTGTAAATGGGTGAGGCGAACGGAATGACTTAGGTTAGTTAGCTGCCACCGCGGAGAACTGACCTTGCCCATGGGCCGTGCTTCGGTGGGGAGTGGCTGGCGGCGGGTTGTGCCACTTGAACCGCCGGCGGCGAGTTGAATGTCAAAGCCGCCGAATTCGATTCCGCCGCTTGTCTATGCCAGGCACGTCTTCTGGCCAACAAAACCAGTCGGAACCGAACGGAACGAGACTCGAACGACCTTGCCGGCTGTGTAACTGTGTTTAGGCCCAGTTAGCGCAGCTAGAATCTTTGCCCAGCCAGTCTCCTTGAACCGCAGTGCCTGGTTCAATAGCTCCTAACATTTCCGAGATCTGCGGTGAGTCCCGCACTCATTTCATATGCCAAAAGCACTGCCGTCGTCTAATCAAGACTGGCAAAACAAGTTCAAAAACCCATGGTGCCAAAAACATCTACAACAAAAAGTTATTTTTTGTTAAATACAAACAAAAGCCAGTGCGGGTGTCGCCGAGTCATTAAACTTGGCTCGCATTTGACATTGCCAATTGGAAGTGGAAGTGAACTGGCTTGGCTTGGCTGGCCGATTGTCTCACTTCGCGACTGACTGACTCCCAAATAGACGAAATTCTGCGGTTCATTCAACTTGTTTATGCGTATGTATACACTCCGCTCCGAATTCGCGAATCTCCGATCTCCAGCTGCAAGAGCTCGAACTCTACTCCCGCTTATCTGGCCGCAGTTCGCTGAAATTTCTGCGGCGGCTCGGTCTTCAATTACCATGAATGAAGTGGCCTGGAGTGGAGTGCTCCAAGTTCCCAGCTCCGAGTTCCACGGAATGCTACACGAGTCGTCGTAAACAACAGCGGTCTCCAAAACGGCTAGCTAGCTACGAGCGACAAACACCATTTATTTTTTGCTTATTCTTCTGGGGTCATTTGCCAGAGCAAAACGTGACAACTGGCGACTGGCGGCATTCCACGCAGCCGCGAACAGCCTCAAATGTCGCCACCACGTAGCCAGACCCTGAGTGCCACACTCAACCCAGCGAGAACCCAGCTCAGAGGTTCTTCAATTTCGATTTCATTTGCGCGCAACTGTGGCGAATCCATTCCGGAGAGGAATGACGGTGCCAAGCAGATCAAATCGAAGGACCACCGACTCAACTCCCAGGCAGAACCGAAAAACAGACGACATGCTGGCTGGCTGTCGAGGAATGCAGACATGCAAATCGCAATTTGCACAGCGGACGGGAAATTAGGTGGCATGCATGACTTAAATTAAGTAGTTGGGGTTGTCAACAACAAAAATTTAGGATATTTCACATGAGAACCAAAATTTAAAGATCGATTCTGGTACTTATATTACTTATCCATATCTTACTATTGACATACTTTGCTTTAATATGTTCTTCTTTTTGAAAGTTTTCATGAATTTTCTGATAGATTCGGGTATTATATTTCCTATCCATACCTTTTTTTTAAATAAACTTAGCTTTAATATATCCTGGCTTATGAAACTTTATTTGATAATCACGCTTTACCCTAAATAGCTGAAGTGTATTCCCTCTATTCCTAACATTGGTTAAATATAAATAAATAAGTTAGATCAGTTTCACTATAGTAAGACAGTTAATATACTTTTTCTAGATGTTTCGCATGATCTCAGTTTACCCTTCAGCATAACAAAGGAACTTGTTATCTTCCTAGAAATGGTTATATTATTTAATCTACTTTCATTAACTACCCTTGTGTTTCATCATATCAGAGAATAATGCTGGCTTGGTCAGCAAAATATGCCGGTAAAAGTGTATTACTAGAGATGATGTAAGAAAATGGATTAGTATCACTATCTTCCTTGGCAGAAACTGGACTTTCCGCTTCGATATCATGGACACACTTTCGTTAGTCATGGGATATTATGATAAAAGTACTTATATAATCCCAAACTCTCCACTCAACTGCGATTCTTCTAAACTGGAGTCCCCTTTATCAGCACCCATATGGCGAATTTCTGCTGAAATCAGCCCTACGAAATACCAGATTTTGCGAGTTAAGGCAGGCGATGACTCAGTGGGTGCGTTTTTATGTTTCGCGGGGTGGTTCCATTATAAATTAGCAGACATACTGGAAACACTCTCCGGACTATGTCGAGCTAGACATTGCCAGTGGATGAGTCACTCGAGTGCCAAAAGTCGTATCCAGTGACTAATGGAATGCACTTTCATTTCGTTTGACCACGCCACTTGAAAACCCTCAAATCGGACGTTCCTAGAAACTTATATCTACTCTGATACTTAATCACTCTAAATTTTAGAACATGTGACAACTGACGGGCTGCTGTGTTTAATCTTTATTATTTTTCTCGGACTTTGAGGCAGCACGGGTTTGTTTTGTGAATCGCCGGCACATCCAGTCATCCCGTGAATGGGAGCCAGGTCCAGATGCATCGGGAACTCAACCCGCGAACAACTTGATTCACACAGGCGAGTGGAAAACTAATTCATTTACTTATCCGCTTTACCGCTGCCATATTATCAGCATGATGCGGTATTTTTTCCGCAGACTTCGCGGAAACTTTTGTCACGAGCAATGACGATAATAGGGCCTGGGATTTGTTCAGATTATGCATGATTTTATGGGGTTTTGGGGGCGTGAGCGGTTACCAAGAAAAGGAAATACCAGATATGGCATCCATTATCAAGTATATCAAACTTTTCTGATAGGCTCCACGGGGGATAACCTTTACTTCAAGTTAACCTCTAACATATTGGCTTCATTTCCCTTGAGTGTTCAATTTAAAAATTCCAAAACCTAAGTCCAGGAATCTATTATAAGTCTGATTAAAGTTTTTTTGGATTTTTCCTCTTCAGGAAAATCATATTTTGGGTCTTGAAAATATTTCCATTTGCCCTAGAAGGCATAAATCTAAGAATCAGGAATAATATTTTTCGAAGTTTTAATTACTGATTGAATTGCAAAATATTTTGAAATTCTTAAGAACAAAGAAAAAACCACTCGGTAGAGTTATTGAGTTATTGTTTCGATAATAGTTAATAGAATTCCTGGCTTATCGGGCAGTACATTTAACTGACTTCTCCCGACTAATCGGAGAGAGCGATCCGGACTCCGGATGTGTTAAAATCAGTGCCTATATCCGCTCGGTTCCCTTCCGTTCCGGTCCGATCGCAGCGAGGCCTTCAACTCTTCGTGCTGATTACATTAGCGGCAATCGAGCCCCTTAAAACGTAGTTCTATTATCGTGGAACGAACGGCGATCCCCCGCGGATCCTCGCCGGCGGAGTGAATTTCACCATTATAATTAGCGTGACTCTATATGTTATTGCCACCGTGGAATTCGCGGCGATAAGTCCGGGGGTCGATGTGTTCCGACCTCCAGGGCGACTTTCACCCCACCCAAGAGACCCAAGACCCAAAACCCAACCCAATAACAACTCTCTTTTGCGTATTTGATATTTTAGTAGAATTTTCAAGTTTTATTTCTTTTTAGTATGTTGTTTGTTTGCTTTTTTCTTTTCTTGTTGATTTTTTGTTTTGCTTTTGTTTTGCATCAAATTCTTGTTTTGTTTTTCTTAGAAGCTCATTATGTTCACTATATCACGTGGCCTTACGAATAGTTTTGCTTGTTTATAAATATAATTATTCTTTGATTAGACTTAAGAGCGAGAGAAAACCCTAAGCGGCTTAGCTGGCTATTGTACAAAACCTAACTTTAATCAGAGGCTTAATTCTAGATGTAAGAGTTTAGTTTTACGTTTTTTTCTTTTTCATAAAAAGTGTTTCAGCTTTCTTGCGTGTGTTTTTGCGTGTTTTTGTGTGGAAGACTTTTGCTGATTTGCTGTTTTTCAAAAGGTAAAACGATTGTAATACATGATACATGAGGCAATTCAACACCAAGTACTTGGACTGAGGTAGTTTGGCGATGTTCCGATACAATACCGTTCTCAAATCGATTACATAATAATAATAAATAAGTTATAACAACGAGTGTGTGTGTTTCTGTGTGTGTCTGTGGGGGTGAGTGTTGGAATGGAGGTCCCATCCTCCCGCGGGGGAATCTTAGGACACCCAAGATTCCCTAGGAGCAAGCTGGACCTTCCGAGGATTCGCATGTTTGCGTAAGGCACTTCAAGGCAACATTGGCGTTATCCCGGCGAATGATGTGAAATGTCTGCGCATGCGCACAACGCCTGCGCATGTGGATGTGGGATGTGGGATGTGGGTGAGTTGTGTCAGTCTTAAAAGCGGGAGATTCGGCAGATCGGTCGGATCTACCAGGGCCGCCAGGGCTGCTCCTCCTCCTTGATCTGCTTCTTGATCACCAGCGACAGCGGCTGCTGCTCGACGGGCACGCGCTGGATCACCGACGGCTTGATGTCCATCGGCTCGTAGCTAGAGTTGGCCGGGCTGGGCGGCGCGTAGCTGCAGCTGCTGCTGCTACCGGGCGCCGACTCGTAGCCGGCGGAGGAGTGCGAGCTGGCGGATCCGGTACTGGCCGTGCGCTGGGGCATGGATACCAGCATTGGCATCTGCTGCTGCTGGGCTGCGGCTGCTGCGGCGGCCGCTGCTGCTGCGGCTGCCAGTTGCTGCTGCTGTTGCTGCTGCTGGTGCTGGAGCAACTGCTGCTGCTGCTGCTGCGGCAGGCTCTGGGGCAGCACGAGGGCGATGCTTCCATTGGGCAGCTTGGTGGGGATCACCTGCATGCCGTTGGGCAGGAAGTAACCGCTGGCCGTCTGCTGGATCTGTCCGAACAGGTAGGGAGCTGCTGCTCCCGCTGGCTGCTGCTGCTGCGAGTCCTGCTCCGGGGAGCTGGGCGGCGAGGGCAGCATCTGGGCGTGGATCGACTGCTGCTGCTGCTGGCGCTGCTGCTGGTGCAGCTCGGTCTTGACGCCGTTGATGCAGTTGCTCAGGTGCTGCAGGAGGCGGCGACGCTGGGCGGGCTCGATGCCGGGGAAGCGGCTCACCTCATTGACACAGTCGGTGAAGCCCGCCTTGAATTTGTTCACGATCTTGGGATCGGCGGCCTGCTGCATGGCGGCCTGCTGGCGCTGCAGCTCCTGCAGATGCTTCACAGTCTTCTCCAGGATGTCGGCCTTTTCCAACTTGGAGTGGCGAGCCGGCTAAAAGTAGAGAGAAGAGAAATACAGAAATAAGTAAAGAACTAAGTAAATGAAATTATATTAAGCAAACCAAAAGCAATTGAATCTTTTCTTTTATATTTTAATTTAAATTTAATTATTTAATATTTTGAATTTTTATCCCTCTTCCAACCCCTTATACCCCCCAGATACTTACGTCTTTTTTGGTGGCATCCAAGATCAGAGTCTTCAGTTCGTTGAGGCAATTGTTGATGCGGGCGCGTCGTCGCTTCTCCATGATGGGCTTGTTCGACTGCAAGGGACAAGAGGCGGAAGGTTTCAGATTAGTCACGGCTTTTGCATGGCTGATTTTGACCTCATGCAGCGACCCAAAAATAGAGGAAGCTGCATGGGTCTCAATCGGATGGGGCGGACAGGCGGGGGCTGGGGAAAAGGCGGAGGAGCTGCACGGGTTGACTGGCTGGCGGCCAAATTTAGTCGCACGGCGCGTGCTCTATTTATAGCGCCACTCAGGCGAGGCATTGATAAAAATAGTTTGGCGGTTATAAATTACAGCCGCGACCGGGCTATAAATAAGCCAGCCGGCGGCCAGGTACGCCACGCAAGGTCAGAGCGGGAAATGCGAAGATGCCAAACCGAGCTAGGCCCAAAAATTATTTTTTTGCGATGCCGAAATAAAATTATATATCCAAAAAACAAAAAAAAAAAATCACCAATCTTTCCACCAAATTTGGTGGCGGCACAAAACGCCCGCGGATGAAGTCAGCTTTTGGCCAAAAACGGCGGCTGATGACCGACAATTGCAGCGACCACGCGACGCACGCGCCAAGTGGTAGCCCAATCCGAATCCGAATTCGAATCCGACGAACTGGTGGGCAGCTCCATCAGCCAATTTTGGACTGCACTCATGAATGGAGCTGCTGCGTGTGTATAGTAAATGCCACCAACGCCGAGCGAGATAAATTCGCTTTGTGTTGGCGCGCCGACGGCGACTGCTTATGGTCTGTCTGCGTCGTCGTCTTGGTCTCTGTCAGAGATTGGGAGACCGACGACGGCCATGTGGGAGACGGCCAAAAAGGAAATGCATTTGGGCAGCGGCACCGGGATTGATGGGGCTGCTCGCCCACAGCGAGTCTGGAAATCGAGTGCGAGGTGGGAGGCAGTGCTGCTCAATTAAGGGAATTCTGAGCGCTTTAATCCGGATTGGTGGCGTATTTTAAAAATTTTGGAAGCTCTGAATATTTAATTCAAGTGATTCTAATCCAGCTTTTATCCGACTTGGTTTTAGTTTGGGGGAAATGGAAGTTATTTTTTTTTTTTTGTGGGGAGGACACTTACCCGACGGTCACTTTTGAGCGGCGTTTCCTTGAGCTGGGCGGGCACCACGGCGGTGCCCAGGACGTTGGCGGTCATGTTGGTAACGCCGGTAACCATTTCGGTCAGATATTCTTTGTTGAGTTTGAGGCACAGTTTGTCTGGTTTCACTGGGGCAGCAAATGCGGCTTTGCTGCGCTCTCTTGGCGGTTCACTGTCTTGGGTATTTGTGTACTTGCTAGCGCTTGTGTGGTTTTGTTGTTGCTTGCAATTTTCAAGTTCACTTATTTTCACTTTCGCGCAGCGTCGCAGAGAAGCACGTAATGTGTGGATTCTCTGGGTTGTTGGCTGTCGGTTTCGATTTATTTGCGGAGCGATGGGAACCGCACGCTACGAGTCACGGAAGGCGAATGAGCGGCAGGTTCTGGCTGCACGGCGATTAAAAGTCGGACTCGGCGCGATACGAAGATCGATCGTGCGGCGCTCGGCTCGGCTCGTGAGAGTGTGTGCGTTGTGTGCGCTGGTGTGGGGTGGCAGAGCGGAGCGGGACTACCTTATCGCTGGGCTCTCGGCGGACGACTGACGATTGATCGACAGGTTCGTGGGCTAAATCGCCGTTGCGAGACGCGAGCGCGAGTGCGCCACACGACCGCAGCACCAACACACGCGCAGCCCGGCTACCTATGAGGGAGTGTGTGTGTGAGTGCTCGCTACCTGCCCCTGCCCGCCTTGGTGTGTGTGTGTGTGTACCTAGCCCCGCGTTACTCATACGCCCCCGAGGCCCCAGCCAGCGGGCGTTTCTTCCTTTCTGGAAATCACACACTGCGAAACCCCCGCCGACCGGCCAAAGCGAATCCGAGGGATTCACAGAGGCTGTGCCGCGGCGCTGGCCGATGGTTAAACTAGTGCTGATTCATGCCAGCGGCCAACGCGACGACGACGACTAAGGCGACGACGACGTCCCATAGAAGGTGAAAATAGCAGCGGCGATATGACGCCACCGTCCCGTCCCGAGTGTTTTATCTGCTCGGTTCGGGTTCGGGGGTCGCTAAACAGTAAACAAGATCACAAGGTTGCTGCTGGGGCTGTGCGCACGCCAGGCGGAAGTGGGTGGCGGTGCTGGGTGGTTCTGCCGCTGCCGCTGCTGCTCCTCCTGCCCCACTGGATGAGCAATTAAGTGAAGGTCGTCGCCGTAGCCCTTTGGGCTTTGATCGATCGCCACGAAACGAAATGGAAATGATAATGGAAATGACTACAGTACGGAGCGGAACAAGGCTGCGTGGATCACACGTGCGCCGGGCGACGCTTAGATTCAGTTTGATGGCGTCTACGTGCAGCGGCGGGTATTCACGTTTCGGTTTTTAGTCGTTTTATGTGTCGAGTTTTGAGAAATGATTAATCGAAGGCTGTGTGTAATTACACGCCGCTACAGGGAAATCGTTGGGCTTCAGCCAGGCGGCCCTAGAAAAAATAACCATTCATAGATCGCCACATTCTTGGGGAATAGTTCTGAAATCTAAGCCTCTTTAGGTAGAAACGGGGAATTAATTATTGTGATGGATTCGAAGGCGATATGTTAAGGCGGCTTGGAGCTAGAGCTTGAAAGGTAATACAAGCTGTGGAGAATCTATAAATAAGAGAATTCTTAGGGGTTCCTAGAGTTCTTGAAGTTTTGGAAAAGTAACAAGACTAATAATAACTAAACTTTAGAATAGTAAACTGTACAGTATTTTCCATCGAAAGCACTATTGGTTTCGTATCCTTGTAGATCATAGATTTCCCTTTAAGTTGTAAAGACTTTTGTGACTTAAGCCCCAAAGTCTAACTATTACAGACCCCATTTATGCGAATCAATCACGACTGTTTGCAAATATTCAGGTTTAACGACTCGAAAATCCACAAAACCCCAAAGAATGTCGGACACTTTTGATGGCTGTCTAGTGTTATGCGTTTTGTGGTCGCCGTGGAAGGTTGGCATGCCGAGAACACATGCCCCGGCCGTAATGCTGCCGCTTTAGACTCGGAACGCTGAGGCGGCAGCAGTCGCGGACGTCGACAACACCTTCGCGTTCCAATTACAATTTGGCAGCCGATCAAAAGGCGGCCGCCCGCGGTCAGCGACGCTGGCTGAGACAGTGGCGGCGGCAGAGGCGTCGGTGGCAGCACTTGTGCATGCCAATTTAATTGCAACGAAATACAGCCAGGGAAAATAAACAAAATAAAAACAGCAACAGAAACAGAAACATCGGAAAACGTTGGCGGCGCTTTACATCATGCTCGCTGGCCAAAAACAGCCAAAGGTGTGGATGTATCTCACGGATACACAGACACAGATACAGCCGTTGTTTGTGCGCTCAACGCCCAATTTGATGCCCAATTGTTGTTGTTGCCTTTGCCGATCACATGCAGCGTCTAAAATAAACTGTGGCAAAAATTTATAGTCGAAATGTGCGCATTGCTAATTGCGTCTAAAATTAGACAGCGCCAGATCCCCCAGCGCGGCCCCCTCTCCGTATCCCCTCCCTCCGGCGGACTGCCTCGAGGGCCCAGAACCCCCGGAGATCACCGTTTTGCAGATCACCGATCACCGCTGTTAGCGGAAATAACAGCGACGGCGCGACTTTAACAGCGGCAGAGCCGCCCACGCGCCAATCGCTGCCGTCGGCAACAGTGCGGCGGCATGTAACTAAAAATAACAGTGGCGGGGGGCGGATTTGGGGGCGCCGAGCTAACAGAGGGAGCGTAAGACAGAGATAGAAAACACAGTGCGAGAGAGAGCAAAGGCTCCATGGCCGCGGCGAAAATAAATTTCTAGCCGCGCGCGCCACTCTCGCGATTAAAACGCCATAAAAATCGCCAACGCTGTTAAAAACGCGCGCCACATTTGCGCTGTGCGATCAGTTGGCGGCACTAAGAGAAAATGGGATTAAATAATAAATTATTATAATTATCAGTTAAAAATAATTATTTAAAAATATGTATTATACTTTTAGAAAATTTAAATATTTCATTATTTTTAAAGTAATATTTTTAGTCCAGTTTTAATTTGTTCACGTGTGCCAAGTCCATTGCTATTGCATTTAAATTTAATGTTCATTTTGGGCAATCGCGAGCGGTTGCGAGAAAGAGAGGGGCGAAAGCCGTCAGAAAGAGAGGGCGAGAGTGCGAGCGAAAGAGTTGGCACTAGCATTTGTTTCCCCACAGTGCGCCGCGGTTGTTGTGCAAAGTATTTTATTACTCATTAGGCGTAACGACGCATTTTGCCCAGAATTTCGTTTAATTTTGGCAAGCAGCGGCGGTGAAAGGGGAGGTATTTTGTATTTTTTCCTCTCTTTCTCTTGTCAGCGGCAGAAGGCTTAATTTTTCGACACAAACGTCAGCAAATTCCCGACGACAGACATTCTAAATTTAGCAACAGGTAAAAAAACATTGCAAAAATACACTCATCTCCTCCTCTTCTCACGGCTGTGTTGCCTTCGTTTCGTTTTGCGACTTTGTTTGTTTTTGTGTCGTGCATTTTGTTTTTAGGCTGGGTGGCTCACCACCGACTTTATAAGGACAGCAAAGGGAAGGAATCGCGTGATCCGGAAAAGCCATAACTGAAAAAATGTGAAAAAAAACAAAAAAGGGGGCGTTCAAACGGGTTTACTTATTAGAGAGTCTAACGGTAAACTTAAGGAAAAAACCAACACAATTTGGGGTACAGGAAACAGATTCAGGGCATTGAATATTATGAAACCGCAAGGCAAGGCATATTATTATCTTAATCGAGTTTTAAAAGATTCTAATTTGTGAATTTAAGGTTATTCTTATGCTGAGGAAATTCGCCGAAATCAAAGTTCTGGGAAGTCTAAGGAAATCATCTACTGACAAAAGTTTTTTTTAACACAAATATGTATTATAAATCTAAATTTTAGATTCTAAAATATAACCTGAAGAATACATAATGGTGGCTACCTTTGATACAATTAATATATCCATATTTTTATTGTCTGCATTAAGATTCCAGTTAGTTATAGGGACCATTGGAACCTTTTTTATTATATTTTAAATATTTTTATGTATGTATATACATAATTAATATATCAAGAAACAAACCAGTTATACCCTAATTCCTTTCAATTTTCCTTAGAATCCAAATGGAATAGTATGACTTCTTAAGTTTTCAGAAAGGGAGCTGCACAACACTTTCCTAATCCCCTGGAAAATATTTCCTGATCCCTGATTTGGATCCTCGCTTTGCCAGCTCAGCCGGTAAATTTGCCTGGTGAAAACCTGAAATGCGACTTGACTTTTCGACTTCGAAGCAAAGTGCAGAGTCCTCCTGAGTGTCCCTTTGGTATTTGGTAAATATTGGAGTTTTTCCGAAAGTTAAAACCGGCAATCCTTTCGCTTGAAAACCTCCTCCTCTGTCCGGACTCCGCCTCCCTCGGCTACCGGGTCTTAACCCTTAACGTCCGCGGAACAGTAGCCGGATGGCTTTTAGCATGGCCACCGCCTCCCGACTAAGGAAAGGGTTCCGTTTAAGCCGTGTCCTGGTCCCCGTATCGGTGGCTTAGTTGCGACCGCGTTAATTAAATCGCCTTAGTCACGCTCGCCTCCCGCAATCATGGCCAGAAGGGGTTCAGCTCAGCGCGGCTCGGTGCGGTTCGGTTTGCTTCGGAAAGGATTAGAGGTGGCCGCGGCAGGTAGGGTTTGCACGCTTTCTATTAACAGGATGATCATGCCCATCAAAGGGCTAAAACCACACACCCATAAAACCGAGCGTGCAACAATGCCACTGCGCGTGTGCAACGCATACCCTTTGGGCCAGTCTCTCCAGTGTCTCAACCCCGTTTATTGCACCCTTTCAACCCGGTCGGGCACTTTTTACCTAGCGATCCTGTGCCATGCCGATCCTGAGTCTCCGTGACGCTCGTTGTTTGTTTATTTGCCATAAAAGGATTATGGGCGTGGTGGGTGCAGGTAACACTATAACCCTCTACAACCCTAGGGCCGAGTTAACCCGTTGAAAGTCTCTGATTTCAGCATGGACTTCGCGGCAGAGAGGGAGCTGGCAACAGTGTTCCTTTTCGCTCTTAGTGAATACGAATTTCTGGCAAAAAATAACTTCCTGGTACTGGATGTTTCCTCCTTTTGCCAACTCCCTGACGACTCCCTTCTTTATCCCCGCTGATCCTTTATTACTTTCACTAAAAAAGTCAACTCGCAGCCATAAAGGCATAACAGACGTTACATCGCATTGCGTAAAAAACGAACGCAGTTCCCTGAATCAATGCTCAAAATCGTTGACAACAAATTGCATAAAAAACGCTTTCCGAAACATTTACGAGTTCGGCTAAAAAACGCGTCGCAAAAAATATGAAAAAAGACGGCCTCAAGGTGAGGATCGGATGGAATGGGCTGGGATGGGTTCGCCGGGAAGGATCGCTAGATGGATGGATGGGTTCGCGCAGCATGCAGAAGGATTTTATGGTTTTATTTAGGGTTATTTTCCTCTCCTCGCCTCACCTCAGCGCCCATCATGCCATGCCTCAATGTCAAATCAATTGGCGGGCAAACGTCAAATACAAATACAAAACCGGACAGGTAGGATCCTCCGGAAGGTAAAGAGTGGAAAGAGTTCTACGGACGGCGTACCTAGCCGAGTGAGTCTCGCGCCGAAAGAGGTTCTCTCTCGGGATAGAGTTTAGAGTTTCCGCGGATTAGCCCGCTCACACACATACAGCCGGGTTTTACGATCCACCGCGCTAATGTCCCATTTGGCCTTGATGGCTTGGCTTGGCTAATACCAATACTAATGCCGCTGACGATTCGCAAAGAGTTTTTACGACTCGACACGCACGCAGGCAACTCGTCCTTCTCATCCTTACCTCTTCCCTCATCCCGCTCCTTGCTCCTTGCTCCTTGCTCCTTTCGCCCTTTCCTCCTTTCCACCCCTCGCGACTTCGAATCCTTGCCAATTTCCGGGAATATCATTTCGCCAACGCCAGAGGGCGCTCTGCATAAATTTGGCTAATCGCAGGCCCAAAAAAGCAGCTCAAAGGAGCCGTCTAACTCCGAAGATAGTGATGCCAACAGCTTATAAAGAAGTCAAGAAAAATAAAAAATAAATAAGGAAAAGAATAGAGGAAAGAATATAATATGTTATATACATTCTATAATGAGTTAGTAAAGTAAATATAGTATTCACTTTAAAAAAATATAAATAAATAGTAAATTAGGTTACAATCTTGTAAATGTTTAATTTTTGAGAAATGTTTATAAACAAATATTATCATTATATTATTATTAATATATTCACAGATTGATTTCTTAAAATGACATACTTAGCTAACTTTTAAATTTTAAAATTACCGATCCTTCTCTCTGGAAAAAGGACAAACTGGCAGCACTGCCAAAAACCTTGAGAGCTCCCAAAACTTGTTGAGTTAATTATGTGGGGACTAATTCGACTGCCTCTGATTGGGGCACCGTTAGATGGCAGCTGCTCCGCCGGCCGGCCCGATATCTACATAAATATTTCCCTAATGACAGGATGTGTTTGGCAGCCACCACACCACACCATCCAAAGGGGAGCTGCTGCTCGCATGAGAAAGAGTTCCCACCGAGTGGGCGTTCTGCTTGGTAGCTGGAACAGAAATCACAAGAAATACAAAAATGCAAAAATGCCATTAAAACGGTCTGGCAGACTCTGCGAGAACAAAGGCAATCCCGAGTCGAGTGGAGTGCTCAACTGCAGCCATGTCCGGGGATCGATGTATTTGGATCGTCAGTCGTCTTGGTCGTCGTCGAGGTGCTAAAAATGTTTTACGAGTCCCAACAAATCGTGACCAGACCCAGACACGGCCGGCTATATGTACAAGCACCATCCTCGAGAGAAGTGGCCTCGAGATGGCCGATCCAAAGTCCCAGGCTCGGTACTGAGAGTTCTCCCACCAGAAGTAGTCCCCAAAAAGAAGGTGTCAGGCTTCTATCTGAGGTGGGCAACAAGGGTAACAGATGTAAGGAGATGCTCTATAGAGCTTAAAATTAAATTAAAATATTAATTTTAAATACAATTAAAGAATAAATAAATAAAATGATGCGCTTCTTTTTAGCTTATTACTAAAATAAATCCACCTGAAAGCTAGTACAGCTACTATCATTGGTTTTTTTCAGTCAGAGGTTTGAACCTCTAGGGATTTTATTCAAATTTTGTTGAGATTATTTAAAGGATACCCGTGCTTCTGGCAGTGTATATAGAGTCTACTACAAGACAATCGCGTGCAGCAGGAGTTGGGAACCCGAGAAATTCAACCGACCGATCACCAGGGGCAGCAAGCAGCAGCCTCACAGAAATCGACTCTGGCATCGATCATAAATGCTCGGCAACTGGGATTGGGACTCAGACTGGGAATGGGGCTTGGAATCGGGATGGAGCTTGGTTCAGGGGGAGCTGGAGAGATCGCAGGGAGGGAGTAGCATCGGTCCACTGAGTCGTGGCTGGCGTTGCATGCACTATTGAACTTTCTGAATGAAACCGACAGGCTCCAGCGATTGCCTCCGCGGATCCGCCAGAAATCGGGGCGTTGAGCCGAGAGGCAAGTTGTAATTTACACTCGCCCCACCACGAATCCAGGGGCACACTGGTGCCGCACCGAGAGTGGAAGCAGGAGATGGAGGAGCTGCGTCCACAGCATCCAACCACACAGCGGGGCAGCTTGTCACGGCGGTGGCGTTGGAGTTCGAGTTCGCCGAGATCATGCCCAGCGATTACCTAAACGCACACACAGACGGAGATGGAGACGGAGTCCGGATCCTTGAGCTGCTGCTGCCGCATAAATTACACTGGAAGGGGGGAGTGGAGCGGGGATCGGAGCGGCGTGGCTACCTCGAATGCTGACCAACCGGTCTGTCCGTCCTTCCGCGCCAGCAGCGTCTGCATTGGAATCGGAGTCTGGCACACTTATTGCGCAAAATGCGCGCTCCACGAAGCATGGCCAGCTCGCTTGGGGTTCCAATGGTATACACAGGAAAAAAAACTATTTTAAATTCATAATTATGCACACAAAAAAATCTTAGCATCAGAAAATAAATTGATTTCATTTCTATAAGCCTTTTAAGCAAATTTTTTGAACTTAAAATTATACCAATTAAGCTTAGAAAATCCATTATATCTTTTAATTGAATTTAAGCTTAAGAAAGGATTTTTTTTTCAGTGTATAAGTGAACTAAAAAAGAGGGTTGGAGGGCATACGGGAGCTGCGGAGACCAAACATTTGAGGCTGGCGGGCGATCGTCGCGCCGGCGCATTGTTTTCATTTTATGGAGATTAACATTGCTGCGTCTCCGCCTTTGCTACCCGCTGCCGCTCCCCCTCGAGACCCTATAAGACCCCCGTCCCCTTTTAAATCCCACCCCTTTGGGAGCCCCCCCACTCCCCCTTATTTAACAGCCGCACAGATATCAGCATCTCCGACAAGCATCCGTTGCAATAAACTCTTTTTGTGTTCTGCTCCCTCGCCCGATCTTACTTGTTTTTCATTTCGGCAAGTCACGACCCGCGTAATGAGCTATATGGCGATCGGGGGAACCAAAGGGGTGGCTAAGGGGCAGCGGACAGGGTCCGATCTTCTCTTTGTCTTGCCCCCAAAGAAGGAAGACTCACCACCGAGAAAATGTTAATTTTTTCTTATTGAGCAATGCGGCGGCGATAATTAACCTCGTTGGTTGCCTAGATGGAAAATTTCGGCATCAAGTTGGAAAATGAAAATTCAATTTATGAAGGCAATCAAAATTCGTCTAAGTTGTGGCTTCGATCTAACGTGTATGAGTTGCTAAAATCTTTAAAATTTATGGTATGAAATCTGGACCGGGGCTTTAAGAGGGATGAGTTATAGATGTTTTTCTTGCAAAGATATCAGATGTGAGGTTATTTATAAACGAACGATGAAATAAAATAAAAACAGAAGGAATACTAATTAAAATATAGCTCGAAGAAATACTATATCTCTCAGCTTTCTTGCCTTTTTAAAATTACCCTCACCAAACGAAGGTTTCAAACCGAATATAATATATTTTTCATGGTTAGTTTTTTACTCTTTTTACCCTCATTTACCGCCCTGGTGTTTTTCCCTCTAAACCAGATTAACTTTGGGTTTACATTTGCTTTATAATCGCCTTTGTCAGGGCCTTACTTTTCCTCAAAAAACTGACTGGCACCACGTGAACTCTCCGCAAAACCCTTTTTGTCTTGTTCCGATAAAAAACTACATTTGACTTTTTGGCTTTTCGACTTAAAAACATAATTTCCCAAAGAGATCTACCTCTTTCTTCGCTGCCAAGGTCGAGCGTCGTTTTTTAAGCCTTTTGCCCAATCAAAAACAGAGGAAAATTCGGGGAAAGTCAACTAATTTCCACTAAACCCTTGCAATTTGGCAAGGGAAAATTGCGATTCTAAAAATAGCAGGCCGAAAAATAAAAACTGGTTAAAAAATTGCTTCAAAACTTCCGAGAACTCGGCAAAAAATGTTTATTGTTCCAGACGGAACGTGGTTTTACAGCCCGCGAAGGAGACCTTAAAGAGTTGACACCGAACTGGGCAGAGAGCAGAGCAGGGCAGAAAGGCTTAAAAAACGAACGGAACGCGGAGGCCATAAAACAACAGGCTTAAAAAAGGCCATTAAAAAACTGCGAACTCGGCGAGGAGTTCGCCACAAAGGACTCGACAATCGCCACCACAAAGGGCTGCAGCCCTCGGGGATCGGGACTCACAAAAAAGGAGTTGAGACAACCGCAACAATGGGCGAATCCTTTGGCCAAAAGGCTTGTACCCGACGCAAGGACGCAAGGAGAGGCAAGAGTTAAAAAACGAAAGTCAACTCCCGACGGAACAATGCCAAAGGATCGTGCTAAGGATCGTGGCATGTGTTGTCGTCGTCGCCGTCGCCGGCAGGACATTGCCAATTTCAGATAAGTCATAAAATCGTAAAATTGCGAGCGTGTGCGCAGGGAGGGATGTGGGACCAAGGTTGCGAAAGGATGCTCGTTCGGAGGCTCGGCTGCCGCCTAATCCTTGCACATTTCGCCCTTTCACGGGATTCCTCGGAGAGCCCTCGGCGTGTTTGCCAATATTTTGATTTCGAAACAAAACAATACGCCCACCGATCGCGAACTGGAACCGAGTCCAGGTCGCTGCGAAGGGCTTACGGGAAGGATTAGCCACGTTTAACCATGACGCGGACTTCGCGGGAATCGTGCGTGGGCGGTCCGTGTTGCTGCGTTTAGCAAAGGATTACGGCCCATTTTAACCATAATGAGAGACAACAAGTTGTAAAGCCATTAAGCATCCTTTCGCCGGCCATTTTCCCGCTTTCCCAGCCATCCAAATTCACTTTTCCGCATTTCACTCTCTCCTCCGCCATCAGTCAAGATGCCAAATCAAAAGTTAAACGCAATGTCAGCGAAGGTCGGCTTCCTTGTAACTGCCTCAAATGTCGTGCACTAATTTTTTGCTACAATTATCGGGAACCGTAGAACTCCCAAAAAAGGACACAAAAAGCCATTGTAAACCCGAGGAAGGGATTCCGTCGCAGGACAATGTCCTCGCGGGACGCGCTCTACTTTTTTACGATCGTGCTTTGTGCGTTTTTTGTGCCCAGCGACCCAGTGACCTAGTTCGGGTGTTCGCGATCCTTAACCCTTGACCCGAAGGACCGCTTTCCCGGAACCAGTGGCCCGGAGCTCTTGTGTTTTTTTCTCGCTTTGTTAAAAATTCGTCTTGCTTCGCTTTGAGGCAACTTTTTCGGGAATTGTTTTGAGCTGCGTGTTTTTCGCCCTAAACTAGAGCAATTCCCTCAGCTCTCCGTCTGGGTTTTTATTGGTTTTACGATATTTACTCCAGTTTAACATTTTAATTGTAGCAAAGGGGTTTCGCGCAGCTCTCGGGCAGAGTTCCAGCGTCTTTATGGGTTTTTCGAGTATTTATGGTTAGCAGGGAAAGTGCTTTTAGGTTTCGAGTTCCCTGATTTCTGTTTTCTGGCTTAGACCGTGGTAAAAACTCCTCATCTGTCACCAGATTTTTGGTCAAGGTTGCCGCTTGGATCGATTTTCTGGCCAGTTGTCATTAGCAAAGGTTAAAGTTGCTCATTAGTCGAAGGGTAAAAGGCAAATCGAGAGTGCCTGGAGAAAGTAAAAGTAAAAGGAGTGATATTTTGGGTCGGGAAATGTTTTAAATATTTTTCCATGCTGTATTGCTGTATTTTTTTTCTTGGGATCTCAAATCGCTCAGAGAGTAACCCAAACTATCATCTATGAAAGGCTTAAATAAAAATATTTATTTTTAAACAAACTAAATAGATTTTTTTATGCTCATTATTACTTTTTCTTTGCTGCTACCTACAAGAATTTGCATTATTTTAGGTCCAAACCCATGACACTTCTCTGCGAAAAACCACAAAAATTGCGACAATTATTAGCTAAAAATTGGGTCCAGCGTCTAAACCACAAAAAAAGAAAACCGGGCCAAAAGAACAGCGGGCCAGGGGCAAATAAAAAATCAAGAATAGAACAAAAACCAGGGGACAATGCGAAAAATGCAGGGAGAGAGACGAGCTGCGGCTGGCCACAAAGAAGTGCGACAATTTTTGCGCGTGGACTGAACCCATAAAAAATAATTAGAACAAAAAATGGGAACATGTCGAGCGGCGGGACGAGGCCCGGAGATTAGCATAATATGCAGATCCTGCAGATTCATAAGATGTTGGCCAAAATCCCCGCCATGACCTGCAGAATTCGCACTAAAAATCTGCGAGCAGGTCGCCCTCTTTTTTGTTTGTCCCTCCCTATTTCTTTTTTTGTCACGTGCTGGGTCGAGGGTCCTTCGAGGATTGTTGCAAATTACGCGAAATTATGTCATGCAGAGAGGCAAGGCGGTGGACCGAGGGACAGCGGACAGTTCCGCTAAAAATGGAACGAGATCAGAACATTGAGAGCGCGCTCCTATTCTCAGGGGAAAAAAATTTATGATCCTCCCATAAAAACATATTTCGGCCACTTACGTAAGAAATTCGTCGTCCTTTTTACGTTGTCTCTGCGCTGGCCTTGAGAAATTACGCAAAAATGTCGCAGGATGTCTCGGATAGATTTTTTCCCTCCGATCTATGCGTCTTTCGAGTCCTGGCATCGCGATTTTTTCTCCCTCCGCGACTCATTAGGATCAAGGACAGACCTGCCCGTGGTAATTAAAAGTTTTTTATTAATTACACAAGTCCGTCTCATTAATTATCCGCAGATTCGCATCAGCGTTTCCCCCGCCCCCGGCCAAATCGTTTTGCACATAAACAACATTATCAAGAGTCTTGGCAAAATGCGATTAAGTTGGCAACATTAACCGGCGACAGGTAGAGGCAAAAGGTAAACTCGGAGCCAACCAGTTCCCTGGGACACTCTGCCAGCAATTAATCACAAGCCTTGCATCTGACCGCACGGAGGAGGCCTGGAGCCGGAGCTGGATCAGGAGCTGCTGATGGGGCCGAGATTGGAGCCAACAGACGATAATGGCAACGATAACTCCGCCAGATAGTGCATCTATCTGACAGCAGATGTTCAGGGGAAAGGGCAAAAGATTAAAAATTAAGTCTTATGTTATGAGTAAACTTTAAAAATTAATTTATATCTTTCCTAGAATAACGTGCAGTAATTGTCATTGCTAAATTCTAGGGAAATTCGAGATACATTCAAGAAAAATTCAAAAGCGCTTGCCCCTTATATAAGATGGTTAAATATTTACTTTCAGTCCTCATAAAGGGGCATTTATCGAGAGCACTTGGGCCTGGCCCTCGGGAAAAGCCGAAAAGTGTTATCGATATTTCTTAATCATCACTCTATAAATTTTGGAATCTTTAAGTATGTGCCTGGGCGCCAAATTGAAACCAAAGTGCGGATGCATCCCATCTCTTGCTTGGGCACCTGCCTCTGGCGATATCAGAGTTTTCGGAGAAGTCTGGCAGACACTTTTACTTTTATATCCTGTTAACAACCCGTAATTTGGCCAATTTAACACTTGTAAACGCGCTTTCGCCGCTCTAATGAGGTACAAAACGTTTGCCCATCGAGAGGGACTGCTCCTCGGCCGGCCCAAAAACAAAAGGCCGCCAGTTCGGCCGGGCCAAAATTAACATATAAAAAAATAACGAAGGAAACAAAAAAGGGGAGACACCTCTCTTGACCCAAATTGCACGTTTTCTACCCGGGAGACTGAGATCGAGCCCTATAACCGGCGGTGATGGACTCGCATTAAATCTCCCCGTGATGGGCTGTGCCCACTGCCGCTCCGCAAGTGGAGCGCAATTACACAAATCTGTTGAGGATTCGGAGTCGGATTTCTGAGTTGCAGCGAGCAGATCTCCGGTCTGGTGTTAATTTATGCGTTGGCCATAAAAAATCGCCACCAATTACCCTCGAAATGCTTCAATTATGGCCTGCGAACAGCTGCTGCCGGTCCGAAACCCTTTTTAGCAACTCTCCTCCGAAGGATCTCTCCCCTCGGGATCTGCCTTTGAACTTGGTGGTCGGTCGATCTGGAAGCATATCTAATTTGGTTGCAGTGATTCCCCTCAAGGCCGTCGATCCAGGCCCATGAAATGCTCTATTTTATGTGAATTCCATTCCTCCGTGCATTGTAAACAATTTCCCAGAAAAACAGAAAAACTCTCGCCCGCAATAAGTGCAATCTGGGCCACAGCAGTGCGCACACTGCGCGTTGGGGGGATTGGGTTGGGATTGGGATTGGGGCAGTGTCGTGTTACCCGACTGACTGACATTGACCAGAAGCGTGTCACAGTCACAGCAAATCCGATGACTGCAAGTTGGACTCGAACTCGGGACTGCAACCTGTGGACCCGCTGACTTGTCGCCTGTCATTAGCTGGCCGAGTGTTTTGATAAAAAATGATCCGACGCGAGCAGCACTTTCATTGGAAACCTTGAAATCGAATATCGTTATGTCGTTATCGCTGACTCAATTGACAAAGGGAAGAGATCGCAGGGCGGTACGTAATCGGGAATAATTTGCATATGCCCAATGAGCCACTCGTTTCGCGCAACCTCACAGCCACTGCCACTTGCCACTGATTAATGTGCCCCTTCAACCGGGGACACTGTTACAAAATTTAAGGTGTTTTGCACTCGATTTCTTGCTTAGGTTTTTTTTTTTTGTAATATTTATAACAGTAATTTAAGGCAAGAAATTTTTAAATACATCCGCAGGATTTTACAAACAAAGTACAGAAACTATCCGTAATAATTTCATAAAACTTAAAAGTTTTTAGCTTTGGGTTTAACTTGGATTTTTAAACTGCTCAAACATTATTTAATTTAGTTTTTATAATCTAAAAATCTAATAAATTTCTATACAGTTCCCAGGGAATCTGATATTTTAATTAATCAACTTTAAAGCAACCTCATTTTTTCACAGTGCCCTTTCCGAGCTACCTCCTTTTCCCTCGTATTTCTCTGTTTCTGATGGTTTAATTGGCGACAATTGTCGGGTTGCGACCGAAGAGGAAAGTTCACCGCCAGTGGCAGGTGCGTGTCTCGATGCCACTTCGTGTCTCCTGTCACTCCTGCTCCACTTTCCGGGGGCAGCTCCACGGCAAAGCCGTGATAATTAAGCCGAAGCGAAAAGCAAGAGTACTGCTAATGAAGCTCATTTGCCGGAATTGAAGGGGAAGAATTAATTTCCTGGAGCTATGGCTGGGCAATCAATGGCAGTTTAGCTGCATTCCAGGTCCTGGCCTGGGAACTGTAAACACACAATTAGTCAATCAATGAACCGATTTATCAATCAGGTTCCGCTGAATGAATGCCATAAAGAGGTGACTAGTTGCTCGCAATTAGGTCGTATTTCTGGCAATGGAACCCTAGAATTACGGCCTGATATAGCAGGGTGTATTGTGTACTTGCATAAGCTGAGGAAAATTAAATTCAGGCATCACCATTCTTCACGATTTAAGTCTTATTGCTTTCATTTCCATGTTTGCATATTGCGATCTTTAATTGAATCCATTTACTGTAAATACTACTTGGGGAGTAGCTTGCATAGGCTATTATTTTTGGTATCCTTAAAACAGATTAGAGCAGGAATTAACTTCATTTTCTTTAAGGTTTATTTAATATATTTAATTGCTAGCCGAAAGTAACAGCAGCTATGGCTGATATCCACCCTGTAGTTTAATTTAGAATTAAGCATGCAGCGTACAAAATAAATAAATGTTTAATTGCAATATTCCACAGACAATGTAAAATGCCTGGCCTAAGGAAAACTTTCTAATCAATTAACCAAATAATACGCACATGCTTTGAATTATTTTTCATATTTAAATCCTTAGAAAACTAAGTCACTCAAAACCTTAACATCCTAGAAAAATAAAAAAAACTGACTCTTAACTGAAGACCACAAGTCTTCGCCCATTTTCTCGGGTCTTGAATTTCCCTAAAAATACAGCAATCGTCAAAGTCGAGCCACACCCACGCGAGTCGTCGTCGTCGTCTTACCCAGAATCCGACTCCTGTGCAGTAGCTAATGGATCTACACCTCGGCATCGATCAGCCCCTGGACAGGGGCTACTTAGCAAACACTGAGCCGGGCCTAACTGCCATACAGATAGCTCCCCAGACAATTGCAGCATCACGCTTGTTTGCCCGCACATTAACGCCGCCGACGACGACGTCGGCGAAGCGGATGATTCCCAGTGCTAGCGAGGCTGCTGATGATGACGAGGCGAGACAAATCCTTTCTGGGATCGGCTTGGATAAACATTTGCACAGGGCGAGGCATTAGGACAAAGCGGCGGTCCAGCGCGTGATCGTGATCGCACAAACACGGATCAAGAACTGCCGAGATCCCATCCCAGACCATAGACAAACCCCTGACCATTTGGGTGGGCTAAAACGTGTACGGAGCTGTTTTGATAGCCACCGTATTTTCTAGGAGAGGAGTGTTTTTTTTCAGTCCTCCTCTATTCTTTTTTTTCGGTTTTTTTCTAGTAGCCGACCGCCTGGCGTCAGTCGCACGCTGTTTGCCCGAGAAACTCAAGCAGCGGAGTGATTAATGTCGCCGGAATCATCATCATACATAGCTGGCCAGATGGAGGAGATGCCTCATCCTCAGCCTCTCTGGCAAACAACATAATCAAGCGCACATCAGCTGCCCCTTCTAGAGAGCGCTCTGCTCTGCTCCGTGGGTTATGCTAATGGAGCTACGACGAGCTCGTCACCAGTCAAACACACAGATTCCTGGAAGCCAAATGGCAGAAAATGACAACAAAACGAAGGGGAGCCCAAGAAACCGGCAGAAACAGACCTGCATTCGGCATTAGTTTCATTCAAGTTTCTAGGGGGAATCGACTGGCGACCAGCGACCAGGAGCGGAATAGCATTGAAAAGGGTCCTACTTAACTATAATTAATTACTCAACATTTGTATAATCAAATTAGAAATAATTTGGCAATTATTCAGGCTTATTATTACATGTCTAAATTAAACCTAGATGTCTTAAAATTTTATTATGCACATCTTAATTAAAAACAAGTAACTAGAGAATTATCATCTTAGCAAACCCAAGTCAATTAATAAAATACCGTTAAGCACGTGAACATGATTTAGTATACAAATATTCTTGACATTGTTTTGTGATTTTAAAAACAGGTTCTAATTAGTCTCTAAACTGGATCACATTTGCTAATCAAATCCCCAAACAAATTAAAATTAAATAAAGCTTTGTTATCCCTATAACCATTTAATTTTACATATTTAAAGTCTTTAAAAAGCAGCTTTAAGTAAAAACAATTTGCTGTATAAAAAATACATTTTAAATTCATTTAAATTTTATAACAATTTATATTATAAATTGTATATTTATTTGTTATTATTTTAAATAATATTTCAACATGATCGTGACCTGAATTTGTTTTATTGCATTTTATATACTATAATATATTAATTCAGGTAATATTTTTTGTATTTTTCCTACTGCCAATGCTGTATCTGTAATTAAAGCCGAACTGCAAATTGCAACATATCAGATATTTTGTATTTTGTTTAGCTGCACAAACAAGGCACTCGTATTTCCGTTATTCGGTGGCTATTTACATATTTCGGTATCGCATTCACTGTTGACAATGCTGATTCAGCGAAGACGACCTCGCTCCGCTCCTGATCTCGTGGCCAATGTGGACAGTGGATGGTGGAGTCACGCATGGAGGCAAAACACTTGGTACTCGGCAGCGGAAGTGGAGAGCCGCGGGCACGCGCTCTTGCCTCTTCCTACCTTGGGGCTGGCTTTGGGGCTCTGGGACTGTGTCTGGGTCGGATTCGCACTCGCACTCGCACTCGGCATCTAACAGCGTGGAATTATTCAGGCGCAACTTTGTCAACGCTGCCATCCCATAATTTGCAATTCGATGCTCTCTTTGCATTTCTGCGTGTTGGCATTTCATTTGTGGCCACCACCAACCACCGGCCCGCACAGATTTGCATATGAATGAGCCGGGAGCAGAGAACCAGAACCAGAGGGACAGAAAGAGCCATCAGTTGGCGTGGGTTAGGCCCTGCGATCCAATCTGTATCTTCTGTGCACTAAAATGAATTTCTTGGTTGAGCTGTAATGGGAAATAATTATTTTATAATTTTAAAAAATTAAGAAAAACCGTTTTTCATTTTAAATTTAATTTGATTGTACGTAGGAACTGAAATTTTCTTAAAAACGTATGTATAAGTTTTAATTTTTAAAATTCAAGCATAACTAGTTATATTTAATTATTATTCTCAATTATTTCCCATTTTCTTGGTCACTTTTCCTACTAAAATTAAAGCCCCAGAATTTCTGCAAGTGTATCTATGGGCATGCGCGCCTTCGGCTGTCGCCTCGCTGATTTGCAAACGCAATTGTGATGAACTGTCGTCTTCTGTGCGGCGGCCACCCCCTTCTCCTCTGTCCCCCCGGCTATCTCGGCTTTGGTGCTCGTCTTGGTCTGGGTCTTGGTCTCCGGTCCTCGTCGGATGCCGAGTCTTTGACCGTCGCCGCAATTAGCATTTGAAGTTGCATTTTCATTAGCATTTCGTGCATAAATCAGCCGCGTCTCAAGTGGAGAGCCGCTCGGCGTGCTGTTGTGCAAACAGTGGGACCTTGGACGCACTGAATCACAGTGGCATCGATGGAACTACCACATAGAAGAGGAGGAGCAGACCAAAAGGGGAGCGGTTCTCGCTCCCTCGTCATTAGGAATGCCTCGGGCACCTGCTAAACACGCTAACTGCTTTGCATCCTGTTTGGACGGAGGCAAGGTATTTGAGATGCCATTCTTGTGGATCCTATTTACATATCTGTGATTATCACCATTTTATATAGAATATTGTAGTTTTAAAATAAAATTCCAGAAAAGAAACTTTACGGCTAGGATTTTTCTAGAAATGGGTTTCCTAAAGAATCTAATGCTAAGTAAACCACTTGTAATTTTTCTTGAAATTCCAAGTGATTTATACTCCCAATTTTCATTGTTCGATTTTCTGTTGAAATAAACCAAGTTAGAGAAATTCGAAATAAGGGAACTTCCCAAAAAGAAATCCTCCATCTTCTGCTTATTTAATTCATTTTAAAGCGCTAATTTCCGTTGAATCGCTTGGCGGTGGCGCAGGTTTCCCATAACCCACTTCTGGTTCCCCATATTTGGTCACGTTTACCTTGCCAAATCGGCCTGAAATGTGTGTGGCAGTGCTGACGTCAGAGATTTGCGTAGAGAGCAGCGGCGGCTGCTGCTAATTTGGCTCATTGAGGAATCGCGACTGGGGGGAAAATTCTGCTGAATGAATGTGTGTGCTCAAATGGCGGCGTGGAGGTTCGAGGCTGAAAATGCAGACGTAAGACCCGAGTGTATCTGCGAGTGCGCGTATCTGCGGTCACATGAGGCAGCGTGCGTCAGGGACCGGCCGACGCGTGGCCCTGTTTCTATGGGCCCCGTGTCTCTGGCCGTATCTGTGTATCTCTGCATCATCCGTACACAGAATCACATGAATGTGAGTATGGCATTCAGCCCCCTCCACGCGCGGACCCCATCAAAACACCCGCAGTTGACAGCGCATCCCATAAACATTTTTATGCACAATTTGCCGAGGCATCGCTCATTATTGCATTACACTAATTGCACTTACGCACGCACCGAATGGCGTCCAACCTTGGATTCCGATCGGGATTATCGCGGTCCGGTTTAAAAGCCCGATCCGCGGATTAACAGTAGTTAAGCGATCGTTTAAGCGGCCAGTTAAAGTCTGTCTGCTTCGGTTTCTGTGGCTTGTTTGGCAATTTTTCAATGCCCAGCGTCCGACGACGAGCGATAATGTCCGTCTCAGCATGGCATTATCTACAGTTTGCACAGAGAAAAAATATATGGTACTCAGGGAAGTACTTTTGCGTTTATTTAGATATATTAAATGGGAAAAAATACTCTTTAATATATCGTTTTAAGGAGTATCTGCTTAATATATTCTTAGTGAAATATTAGGTATACAATTTTATTTCAAGTGCAGACACCAGCACCTGTAATGGCCCCAGAGTGGGGGCCATGGTAATGGGTGGAAGTGGAGGCGGAGGCTGAAGCATCTCGGACGCGAGATGGGAGCAGCTCGCTCGTCAGCCAAGGTTGGCTGCCAAGTCGTTGGCATCCACGGACAACGCCACGCAACACGCGACAATGAATTTCGCATATGTCACAAGGCGATCCTCCTTCCGTCCTTTCCCCTGCTAAACACGAAAAAAAAAAAAACAACAGAAACAACAGCGACATCGCCAGCATCCCGTGTAAACAGAGGAGCAGTCGCAGCAGCTGAAAGGCATTGCGAATCTTTAGCCGATTTTTGGTTGTTTTGTTCGTCTTTTATTTTGGGACTAAAGGGAACAATCACTTTTATTTGGGGATTGTCACCCTACACGCTGGGTAGTGGAGTCATTGAATATTAAGATCGTTTGGAGTGTGTAGGAAGAAAGGTGGAAAAATAAATCTATTTATATGAATTAATTTCTTTAAAATTTCTGAAAAAGGTATCCATTAAAATAAAATTAAAATAATAAAAAAAAGTTCAATACAAATGGTAGATTTTTAGTTTTCAACCAGTTTTAACATACACTTCCAACAAACTCCTATTTAATTTACTTTGTTTGTAGTATTTAAAAAAAAAAAAATATGCTAATCATAAGTCAAAGTATAAGTCACACTTATTTTCTTTTTGTTTAACATATTGTTCCATACTTTGGAGACATTTTTAAGAATTTTAAAAAACCTACGTAATTTTTGTAGCACCGCCAATATAAGGTAGCGCATCAAAAACCCAAGCAAACCGAACCTCTCTGCTAAATGAAAAACCTTGGCACTCTCGTGGATATCTCAGTGCCCCGCGCAATAAGCGGCGATCACAATAAATGCCAAGCATCGATGGTTTCTTTTTCCTTTTCGGTGCTTTGCTTTTTTTCTTAATGCCCGACCTCATCCTCATACTCGCCCTCAGCCTCAGCCACAGCCTCATCCTTGCCCAGCCTTACATCGACGACGAATATCGGATAATTTTTTGGCATGTCTGTGCAATTACCTTTATGTTTATGCGATTTCGCAAACGGGCCCTGCAAAAAGGCCGAATAAAATAAATACTCGTGGAAGTTGGAGGACAATGGGGCAACAGGTGGCCCCCAAAGTGAAGTCAGCGCTCACTTAGCTCTCCGGGGAGATGGAGCAAATCTTTTATAACTAAATCCCGGCGCGAAATAAGAGGCTCTCTTTCATCTCGAGTGGCGGCATTTGGCCAAATTGGATGCTGATTGCCGGCGATTTGGATTTGGAGCTGGCCTAATGATGGCTAATTTAATGCCCGCTGAGAGCGGCGAACGGAAATGACACTAAAGTGGCGATTCTGGGTCCCGGGATGAAGACACACGGATGAGCATGTGGCTGGTTAGGGATCTCGTTGGCATCTCGTTCTGATCTCGTTGGCATCCCGGCCCCGAAGGACACGTGCGGCTGCGCATGAATGGCTCTAATTGGTAATCACACGACTGCTGCTTATGTCAAAAATAAATTACCAAAAAAATTAAGAAAAGAATCAGTACTTTCTTGGTAGAATTTGGGGTTTTTTGTGTTGGGAAATCTCATTGAAATCGATACTCTTTTTGTGGTAACTGTCAGGCCTTTTTCTCGACATTCATTTGTTGGCCCATTTTCCATTTCAGTACCCCCTCATGGCCTGCAGCGGAAATGGCCAAGAGCGATCGTTCAGTCGGCCTGCATAAATCAGGTTTATTTGCCATTCCATCAACTGGCCAGTGGATGAAGCCACCCACCCACTGGGACGCGTGTGAGAGCCGCCCGATCGACCGACCCACAGACCGGCAATAACAATAACAAAATCCATGCCATCCCACCTTGTTATTTTTGGCCAGATCGAAGGCGGCCGAAAAGTAAAAAAAAAACAAAAACAAATCAAAGGCAAGTTCACGCGTCATCGCTGGCCGAAAGTCGATTTGCCAGAACACACAGCATATATAGCATATAGCGTACATATATCTGTAGCATACATCCAACTACACGCCCACGTCTGGTCTTAACAGACGCCCCTGGACAGCCCCCTTCTTCGGGGGAAAAGTTTTCCCCGGATTCGGATTCTGATTCGAATTCTGGACGGTTTGCGTTCGTTATTCGTTATTTTTGACAGCCCCGTCTCGCATTGACGTCATTGACGTGCTGCAAAGGAATTTGTTTTTCGTGAAAAATATTTTTGCGTTTTGCACTCTGTTCTTGTTTTTGTTATAAATGTGTTTTGCGCTAGGGTAATGCAAAGATAGGGTATCCGGGAGCTGTAAAAAGGGGTTCTATTGGTTGGTTAAGGAAGTAGAGGAGCTTTTAGAAGAAGAAAAAATTATGTCGAGGAGTAAGAGGAGTCTCTTTAAAATTAAAAACAAAATCTGTATGATATAAACTAAAGTAAAATAAATTTTAATTTTAAAGCTGATAAGTATAACACAGCTTGTACAAAGACTTAATAAATAAATAATCAAAAAAAAAAACAAATCAGATGTTAGCCAAAAAAAATTTAATGTTTCTAAGACAAAAAAATATTTGAAATTCTTTTAAAATCAATAATAGCATTATTAGAGAATTATGTATTCATAAAATATTCCATGATATTTTATTTAAAT
>JAEIIJ010007996.1:0-13827 GCA_018904815.1 Drosophila ogumai | reverse complement strand
GCAAGTAGCATTCAAGCAAAATCATCAATTGAAGACCACAGCAGCCACAGATTCGAACACTACTAATCTTCTCTCTAATGATTATTATTTTCATTTCTGTGCATTTCTGTGTATTCCTTTTTATAATTAAATCGAAAGTCGTGGGTGTTATCAATGGTTATCAAAGAATATACATACATATATAAATAAATTGTACATTTGTGTTTATGTCTGGCTACTTTCCGGTTGTCAACAAGAAATCCTCTGTAATCAGAAGACTTTGCTCTGGTGAGACCTATAAAACCAACCATTTCATATGGTTAAAACCATATATTCTCTTAAATTTTATGAAAATATATCAACCTTCTTTTTTAGTAAGCATATTTTTAACATTGCCGGAAACATTTTGTATTTTTAACTGTGGGGAGCCTGAACTTTGTAGCGCATTTTTAAAACATTTTTGAAGCGTAGACTCAGTGATTTCCAGATCAAATGCAATGACAAAGTCTAGACTAGCAAGGCCACCATTAATCATTTTTAATGAGATGAATAGTTCTGAAATTAAATAAATGAACTGCAGTAATATATTTAATTATATTATAAATTTTCTGAACTATAATTTAAACACCTAACTATGTAGTTATTCAAAATATTCTTTTTGCAAACTTCAGACGAAAGTCGCCATTCCCTCAGAGAGGGTACAATGTATTGAATAATCGGTTCGGTGTGGATTTAATTATAAAACTAAAACATGGTTTCTAATAAAAACAGAATTTCTGAGAGGCCTGGCATCGATAAGCCGTGCTTTGTGACGTGTTTTTCAGCACGCGCGCCACATTTAAAATTTAGGAGTAGCTTGCCAGGGATCGTGACTCGATCCTGAATGTTGAGAACAGAAGTGAAACCTTTCTCTGGACAGTTCCAGCGTTCGAACCCGATTAGGTTTGAGCAAGGTGAACGATTTATTGAGATTTTTCAAGGTAAGCAAAAATCGAAACAGACTTAATCAGTCGCTCGTCATGTGGCCCGAAAGCTGAGCCTCAGCGATGAGGTATCAAAGTCGAGATTTAATTTATATAAACAATTTACATACTATAGTCCTCCATGGTAATCTCGAAAGGCCCATGCTCGGCGGGCGTGAAAACTCCGAAATATTCGATCACACATGCTAATCAACTGAAACAACAGGCAAGACGAAAACAAGAAACCTCAAGAACGTCGTAAAAGCTCATCGTAAATTGGTCAAAATGAAGCGATTAGCTTGCCAAGGAACCAAACAAAAACAGTCTTTGGCTTATCAGATGCAGGCGATGGGTATCGGGGGGGCGTGCGAGTGTGTCTCGCTTTCGGTGCGCTTTCGTTACCCACATTTGCCCCCAAAGAGAAATGTCCGCTATCAAACGAGCCGGCAGGTGCTGAACTTTGGACCTGTTGGAGCGGCCGACGTCAGCTCACGTTTCGGGTGACGAATGCCGATCGAGCTCGAACCTCGAGCGTGCAACTTGTTCGACGCTGGAAGCTCGAGGCACTGTGCACAGTGGAGCGACTTCATGTATTATGTGTACATATATCAAAATATGAGGACATATTTTAATAAAAATAATAATACATTTTTTTTAGGTACAGGGAATTGCATACTAGCCACATAAAAACTGAAGTAACTAACTAACTTAAAGACCGATTTTTAAGGCTGAAAACACATTAAATATTTTATCAACTACCACAGAGTTTAATATTGGTATTAAATATTTTGTATAAAATACTGCAGAAAGTATAAGAACCCTAAATAAAGATTTCACTTTTTGCTACCCTTTTTAAAAATTGATGTTTGTCCCACTGTGCGGCGTGGGTGTTCGACGCAGGAGGCGATCGGAACCGAGCGCCAACCGGATTTTGGAGCGCTGCTGCTGGAGAGAGTGATGGTGTGGCAGAGGGGGGAAAGTCGAGCCTTATCAGATAGCCGCTCTCTGTCGCTCCCGTTCTCAGGAAAAAATAAAAAAAATTGCGCATCACTTGGCAAGTCACAGCTTTGCTGGCTGTTATCAAACAATTTGCCTGTCTGCCGCCTGCAGACTGGGCCATACCCATACCCATGCCCATACCCACACCATAGTCGCACATATTCCAGGGCAGCCTTTGCGGTCGCTGCCGTCCGTCGTCGAATTATTCACACGCAGACGTTCCCAACGATCGGACCAAAAATTAAATCGAGAATCAACCAATTGGTGACACACGAAAATGCTGAAATCTCAGTAAATACTCGGTGACTTTGGTGGCATTCGGTGAACAAAATAAAACACTTTCGGTTAGAAAGCAAAGAGCAAAACGGATTTGTTTTGTTTAATAAATAATTGCTTGTCACTCCGAGGAGATCAAGTTCAAATGGTGAAATAAAAACAATGATTATTCTGTGCAAATGATTTGCAAAAACAATTAAAAAGGAAAAATAGCTATAAAATATTCAAGGACGTTTGCACAGCATCCCCGTAAAACAGAACAAATTTTAAACGGATTATTATACAGTTTGGTGAGTTATATAACACAAAATAATATTTTTTTTTTAGTATGTGTGAATAAATAAATGGCGACTTAAAACAATGTTCAAGCTTTAAACTTTAAAGTTTAAAGCAATGAATAAATCAAGAATCCAAAATAAATCTCATGGATTCTAGATAAATAAAACAGAGTGCAGTTAGTGATTTTTGTGGTGAAATATAGTTCTGGAGAGATCATAAAATCGATATCTAAATAATTGGGCATTACCCAAGGCATGGCAACTTCAGACACTCATTCTCTGATTAAAAACTAATCAAGGTGTTCAATAAACAATAAAAAAATTTAACCGATCAGAGGCCTCTTCCTGCCCTGTGATTGATTGCCACTCGGCCGCTGATGAATATCTTTTTTCGAGCCTATGCCGCATAACCTACAAAAGCTCTTGGCCGACGTGTGCAAATTTCAAAAGCTAATGCCTGGCGGTGAGCTTCCAAATTGGCCAAATCGGCCAAATTTATTGGCACCACTGATCCCAGAAAATCCTGAAACGAATTTATGAAGGCATCGCCCAAGAGCGTGTGGCGAAAAAGTATTAAGATTAAGCACTAATTTGCGCTGTGGCTGCCAATCTGGGCGATCTCCGTGAGCGGTTCCAAAGGTCACTGCGAGGCATGCTCCCGTTCGATGATCGCCGTGAGCAACGTGATCTGAATTGGGATTGGAATTGGGATTGAGAATGGGATCGGGGTCGGAATCTTGGGATTTATTGCCGAAAACAAGAGAGGTGGTACGCCCATTTTGTCGCAGTGCATTCAACTGCAGGCGAGAGAAATGCAGCAGCCAGTGATAATGGCAGCCACTTACGATAGCCCCGGCCGCTGCCCCGTAATTAATGCGAAAATGATATGGACAGCGGCATGGAAAACCCCCAAGCAGAGCAGAAGGCTCCCCTTCTTCTTCACACAGAAAGAAAAAATAATGACACGTAACAAGATTTTGTTTTATATAAAAATTTACGATATGGTTTTAAAAATAAAGAAAAAGAAGATTATGTCACTTGTTATTGTGTTATATATATTTATATAATGCAATGAAAACTAAGCTTCAATTCCATGGCAAAGCCCAGTAAGCTATAGACACGTGTCTTTAATTTTTCCTAGAAATTCTTGTTAATTAACTTAATTTCTTTCTTTTGGAAAATATTTTGGAAAACATTGATTTTCTTGGCCTTAAATCTACATCTTCAAGTTGTAGATTTTAAAATTAATTAGGCTTAAAAGAATCAGGACTCAACCAAAACCATAAGCTGCTAATTTTTCAAGTTCACTTTTATAAGAAGCTCTTCTTTTTTTTTGTGTGCATCAGCTGTACTTTGCACCTCGCTTAGCGCATCCAGACCCAACTCCACTCCACTCTCCACTTGGCTCACCCAGCTGCTGATTTTGCATTGGCTTGGCAACCGGCAGAGTTGGGCTTTGTTTCTGCTGCGGCTCGGATCACGCGCCGCTGGCGTGCTCGATGACGTACCGCACTGCCGCGATCGCCAAGCTTTGAGTGACCTTCTTGAGCTTCTTCCAATCCGACCCCCTTTTCGTCGCCCGAGTCGCGGCGCACGCCTCGGATCGATTTCTTTGATAAGTCGGTCAGGCGTTGCACTGCAGCAGCCAGTGCAGAGCTGGCATTACGTCAAGGAAAGTGTGCCAGTCCGCACTTCCTGATCCGACCGATCTCAGCCCATCCGATTCGATCTGTTGTAATGGCCCCCCAAAGGCTGTTACGATCGGCGTCACTTTGTGCGGCGTGGAAAAAATCGAGATTTTGGAACGTGGCAATCTACGTAGATTGGTTGTGGAAAAATATGCGATGAGATGATAAGTGGAGCGACCTATGCTGAAGGCAAGGACGCAATCGACATGATTGGGAAATTTCGAGTTCGAGTATTTTTGTGGAAATTACTTTTCATTTTGTGAGATTAAACTAATTAAAAAGGCTTCAATTGGAAGTTCCCATGACTCAGGAAATTAATCAGAAAACTCTAGAATCTATAGATTGCTGACAAGCGAATTCCTAGAAAATATTCAAGTCACCTTAATTTTCAATTTAATACATGGAATGAAATGAGAATATGGTAAATGATATTTTCATAACCAATGTTAGCTATAATGTCCTTATTAACTCATAGTCCAGATAAGTAGCCACCAACCCCACCACAAAGTTGCCACAATTTGCTAATCTCCGAGGCCTACTCAGCCTGTCAACCCCGTATTTGATGGACATCGACACATTGCTATATAATATTATTAGTTTCTATTAATTTCGATGATCTAATTGGCTTCAGAAAATCCCGGTTCGTGACAAGCAGAGCGGGCACGTGTTCTGCTCGCAAATCGAATTGAAATTAAGTACTAAACGACTATTAACTCGTGATCTGTGCTGGCCTTCATATACATACAATATAGACAGTTTTCTTGACCTTACCCGACTGTTCCACATTTAGCCGAGACCAGAACAGCGTAGAATGAGCAAAAGAAATTCAGCTGGCTGATGAAATTCCCCAACGAAAACAAACATGTAGCCGTGAAAGTCCCCGCGAATTTTCCCAATCCCAACACTTTCGTTTGAATTTGAATTGAAAATGGAAAATACAAGCCAGTCATTTGGAATGCGAGTGATTTTTAATCGCGCTCATCGATTGCCGGAATCCGTTTAACCGGGCAGCGTAAATCACATAGTGGGCATGGCTAATGGCTTGATTCCATACTCCATGCCCTCGTTTGTGGAGCAAGCGCCCTGGCAAATGGACCATAAAACATTTCGTGGTGGGCTCCGGAGAGCTTATCGGCAACGTGCTCACTATTAATTGATTGACACACAATCGGGTCGGATCATCAAAGTCAAGCTTGATAGCGCTGCGGGGCAATTAGCATGAATGGGCCACTCGATCCGCGATCCTCGATCCGCTCATAAATTCAATTGGTATCAAAACCCCCCGTTGCGGCAAAACGCTTGCCAAAAACGAAACCAACGCAACGCGATAGCAGCGAGGGGCGGGGGCGTGGCGCCCCACAGGTGGGCAGCGGAAGCCAAAAATAAAGTCAACCCAGGGAAAAAAAAGCCAAGAAGCCAGCAAGAATTTATGCAGCTTTGTGCATCGAAGCTGATGCAATGACCGCTGCGATTTGCACATGCAATTGTCTTCGGCGAGAGGGCCGCCACCGCCATGTAACCATAAACCATGCGAATTTGAGCTCGCCATTACGGCGATCGTGTGCCGGCTTCGGCCGGAGTCGGCTGGGATCGGGGGCCACATCGGGTGGCTTCGTCTGGCCTCGGCTAGCTCGCGACTCGTTCTCTCTCGCTCGCGGAACGATCAATCAGCGATCGTCACATAAATGGTTCAACTAATCAGTCACTGCTTCATTCATTCACAACTCGTTTGCGCGGCCGCACGTCGGAAAAAGGAAACGCACTCCCAATAAAAATAATAATAATAAAGAAAAACATTGATACGCGGCCAAAACCCAAAGCAAAGCCAAAGATCCACTCGCGTTTCGTGTCCGGGTTCAAAGTGATCGAGTGCCAAGTCATCAGAATCCAATAAAATAATCACAGTGCGGTACGTGTGGGGTCCACCTAATTGCCACCTAATTGCACCTGCTTATCAGCAACTCTGCGAAAACTACGCTCCCGATCCGAGTCCTAGCCCGGTTGGCGATTAACCTAGAGCTATAGCTTCACCTATGGCTATAGCGCAATTTCATCCGGGCCGTGATAAGGCGCAATTACTGTGCCCGAGCTGTCACTCTAGATTTTGAAATCGAAACAAAATCTTCTGGAAATTAATGTCGAAAAGTTTGCACTTTGCCGCCTGTGAATTCGACAAGGCAAATATAAATGATGAAATTTCTTGAATAATTAAGCGAGAACTCGAGCTTAGAGAGTGATAAATGCAGGTGCCAGTGGCTTAGTTAATTATATTCCAATTTAGATAGAAAGTTGAAAGGGCAATAATTAATAAATTTTATTTTCTTTTGTCAAAGAAAGGACTTTAACGGAATATCCTTAAACGAATTTGTTTATAGATTTTGATAATTTGCTAAAGACATTCATTAATTTCCATTTGCCTTCACCTTTTCCATTGCAGACAGGACCAAAGGAAATCTCAAAGTTGCTCATCATGCATCCAAGCGTATAGGTCGCCTGCAATAAACCAACAGATTCGCTTATCCAATCAGTTTTCAAACAGGGCTCGAAGCAGGCTCTACAACGGCAACTTTAAGTGAAATTCGCTGCAATTCTATGAGTTTTGTAAATCGAAAAGCCACTACCATTGATTTTTTAATGCTGCCAAAGAGATAGCAATCAGCCGAAAACTTCCAGTGAAAGCATAAAACGTGAATATAACTTGGTTAAACCAATCAATTTCAAGAGCCCGTAACGCAGTAAAACCACAAAGATGGCCAAATATTTTATTATCCTGATACTGCTGGCGTGCCTGGCCCTGGAGAATAAGAACATATACAACCGCCTGCACGCCCGCTCGCATCCCAGTTCCCGGGGCGACATCCTGCGCCCGAATCCCAAACACCAGCCGCATCCCCACGTCCAGCACACGTCGCAGCAGCTGCAGCAGGAACACCACATTCGCCAGCAGCGGTCCCGCCAGATCAAGCACCTGGAACCGGACCCGACCAGCGAGGAGGACGAAGCGCCGATCACCAAGCAGGAGTATTACGCCCGCCTCAGGCTCCATGCCATCCACAAGCGGGAGCAGCAGCTGAGGCAGGAGCTGAGCTACAACCATCACGGCGAGCAGCTGAAGGTTCCCCGCCTGTGGCAGCATCTCATGGAGGAGGAGGAGAAGTCCCACCGCCAGCAGAGTCCCGTGGAGAGCGAGGACTACCCGCGCATGTTCGGCGATGCCCCGGAGGAGTCGTACCTTCCGTCCGAGGAGCAGTTCGACCTCTCTCCGCTGGACTTTGTCCGCAACGAACTGACGGCGGAGGAGCAGAAGAGGGATCAAGAGCTGGAACCAGAACAGAAGGAGGATCCTGTGGTGCCGCCCATGGTGCCCGAGGCCGAGCTCATGGAGAAGAACAGTACCATATCGGTAAAGTCCAGCGGCGGTGGCGGAGGCTGTCCCAAGTGCGAGAGCAATCGCCAGGTGGAACACATCACCGAGGAGGAGCTGACACGCCTGCGCATCGAGTTCGTCAAGCAGCAGATCCTGGAGAAGCTCCGGCTCAAGGAGAGTCCCAACGTGTCCGCCGTAGAGCTGCCGAAGCCTATCTTCGACGGCGTGAGCCTGTCCCATCCGGACGACAGCTCCAAGAACAAGGAGCTGGACGACTACTATGCGCGAACCAGCAAGAAGTTTATACTGCTTAAAAGAGGTAGGCAATCTTCTGATAATTCCTTAAAATACCGATAATGTTCCTTAATTTTAAAATGTAACTCGTATTAAACAAAGCATTATCCTTTTCTTTATCTTTACAGAGGAGGTCGAGTGCAATCGCTTGAGTGGAAAGCCCTCCATGTGCTTCAGCTTCAAGATCGACGATGCCGAGGGCTTCGACGTCAGCACCGCCGTCCTGTGGCTGTTCAAGAACAAGCAGAATCGCACCTCGACGATAAGCCAGGATGGATCCTCGCTGAACAGCACCAGCTCAAGGCAGACGATCGTCGTCTCCGAGGTGGAGGTGGAGAAGCAGAAGGACTCAAAGTATTTGCCGGTGGCCAAGACCATAGCCCTGCAGTCGGTGAATGAGCAAGGTGAGTGGTGCAGTGGAATCGTCCCCAAGACGTAATCGTGGCGTAGAGACGCGTTTGGACCTTTGGTCAGCCACGAAACTGTCAGCCGAAACTGACCCCAAATACCCCTAGGAGAGAAATCAAAGCCAGTGACAAGCATATAATAGATGGTACCGCTGACCGATAAGTGGCAACGCTGACAGCCGCTGAACCGCCAGCTCCATCATCATGTTTGTGTTTTCAATTAGACAGATCATTGCGCAGATTCGTGATAGCAGCTCAAAGCCCGGTGTCTCGGATTCGTGTGGGTGAATAACATGCCAAAATATTGTCAATTGAACTTTGGCCAAGAAGCTCGAATTTGGGAGTTCCTCGGGTCAGTTGACTGATAACAAAAAAATCGAGCTAGATTTTTGGATTCTAGGAACAAAAAGTATATAAAATATCCATCATTACAAAGCTTAAGTAGAACTCTTTGAAATCGTAACTGGCAAAGTCACTAAAGTAGTTTTTGAAACTGATATTAGAATTAAGATTGATTCTTAGGAATTCGATTTAATATTTAGTTACCAAAACTATAAATTATTGCTAACTCTCCCTATTTTTCGTTTACCTTCAGATGAATGGATGAAGATCGATATCGAATGGCCCATTAAGCGCTGGATCGGCGATCACGATCTGAGCCATCTCATTCAGATCACCTGCACGGGCTGCGAGGTCAGCGACATGGAGGAGATCATATCGGTGGACAAGGACTACAGGCCGTTCATTATGATCGACATGCAGAACAGGCGAAGGAAGAGCCGCCAGAAGCGCAGCGTCAACTGCTCCAGCGGCATGACCGAGTGCTGTCGCGAACATTTGTACATTTCCTTCAAGGAAATCGGTTGGAGCAATTGGATCCTGAAGCCAGATGGTTACAACGCTTACTTCTGCCGCGGATCCTGCAGCTCGGTGGCGAGTGTGACGCAAGCGGCCTCCCACCACAGCTCCCTGATGGTAGGTGTCCTGAAAATACAATATATATTTTCTATTTATTTATTTATTTAATTCTCTTTCTTTCCTTGCAGAAAATTCTCTCCACAAGCGGTGCCAACAAGTCGCTGGAGCTGGTGCCCTGCTGCACTGCCAAACAGTATTCCTCGCTGCAGCTGGTCGTGATGGACTCGAGCAGCTCGGCCACGGTGAAGACCCTTCCCAACATGGTCGTGGAGTCCTGCGGCTGCAGATAGTCCGTGCTAGTGCCAGTGGCCACCAACCAAGATACACACATATCGGACAAATTAGACATAGCTCTCTCGTTCCATTTCAGTTAGCGTTCAACTCCACATCTCTTCAATTAATTTAAACTCATTTGCAAAGCATTTACATTAGCGTTATTATTTAAAGCCTAATTAACTGTAGTGCATGTGCTGCCATTAGTTGTAGTCGCGGTTAAGCTTAAGCTGAATCAAAGCTAAAGTCAATGTACTTAAGCACTCGAAGTATGTAGGTAGTTAGCAAATAGCTCCAATTAATTTAATAGCGTCTGTAAGTGCTAACTTTAATTATTTTATGTAATTAGTTTCCTTATTTAAGTAGCGTTCATTGATAAGCAAACAAGTACGGAAAATAGAAGAATAAAAAAACTATTGAATGAAAATGGAATAAAGTGGGTGTTTTAATTAATGTGGAAATTCAAGCTGAAAATAAGAAGGCTTTAAACATTTTTAATTACACAATATTTTGGCCGTAAATTAAAGGTGGCTTTGAAATCCATTTAAAAACTTGTTTTCATTTTCGTAATATGTATCAATACTTTATATAAACTATACTAACCTTCATTTTAAAAGTAAAACAAAAAGTTTTTCAAAAATTTTCAGTAGTCTTATTAACTTAAAATTTGAATACAACCATGTCGTACTCGGCGAAGACCATACTCAAGGAGGGCTCCACCGAGCTGAACCACATCTGCGAGCTGGAGATCTCGAAGACCGCCTCGCACCTTCGCCTGGTGTCCCTGATCGCTACCATATCCCACAGTTCAAGAAATACGGAGACCATATACAACATGATCATGAGGGGCGTGAACATCTTCCGACTGAACTTTGCACACGAGTCGCACGAGATGCACTCAAAGACCATCGAGCTGATCAACGCCGCGCTGGAGAGGATTCACAAGGAGACGGGACACTTAAAAACGGTGGCCATCGCAGCGGACACCAGAGGACCCCAGATCCGGACGGGCTTGCTGGACGGAGATGTGTTCCTGCGCACCGGCGACAACCTGAGACTCTCGATCAACCGGGATCTGTACGACAAGGGAAATAAGGAGGCCGTCTACGTGGACTACCCGAATATCATAAATCTAACCAAGACCGGAGACCGCCTGTTCATCGACGATGGCAAGCTACTGCTCCACATCATGGAGGTGGGCGTGGACGGGCTGCTCTGCGAGGTCATCCAGGGCGGTCAACTGAAGAACAACTGTAATGTGATCCTGCCCGAAATCGAGATCGATCTGCCAGCCGTCTCCGAGAAGGATATGTTCGACATCCAATTCAGCATGAAGGCCAACGTGGACTTCCTCTTTGCCTCTGCGGTGCGCTGTGCCAAGAACATCAAGGAACTGCGAGCGGTGCTCGGCGAGAAGGGCAAGCACATCAAGATCATCGCCAAGATGGACAGCAAGATTGCGCTGAGCCGCTTCTCGGAGATTATGCGGGCGGCGGACGGCTTGCTTTTGTCGCGGGCGGATCTGGGCACCCAAATACCCATACATAAGCTGTTCATCACCCAGAAGAGCATCTTGGGCCAGTGCAACAAGGCCGGCAAGCCGGTGATCGTGGCCTCGCACATCCTGGAGTCCATGCGCACTGAGGCACAGCCAACGCGGGCCGAGTGCTTTGATCTTGCTAACGCGATCATAGATGGCGCCGACTGCATCCTGCTCTCTTCAGAGGTGGCCATCGGGGCGTACCCTACCGAGACGGTGGCCACCTGCGACAAGCTGTGCCGCGAGGCGGAAAAGGTGCTCTGGTTCCGTGACCTGTTCTCCGACCTGGTCAGCGAGGTGCGCGGTGAGCTGGACGCGGCGCACTCGCTGGCCATCGCCGCCGTGGAGACGGCCAAGAAAACGAACGCCACACTGATCCTGGTGCTGACCTCCTCGGGTCGCTCGGCCGCACTGGTCAGCAAGTTCCGACCACGCTGCCCCATCATGGCGATCACTCGCTGCGAGCGTGCCGCCCGCTGGGTTTACATACATCGCGGAGTCCTGCCAATGCTGTATACCGCCGAGCCCAGCATTGACTACGCCAGCGACGTAGACGCACGTGTCCACTTTGGCCTTACCTGTGCCAAGAAGATGGAAATCATCAGCGACGGCGATCCCATTGTCATCCTGAGTGCGTGGAAGGATGGCGGCGGTTTCACTAACAACCTGCGCGTTGTCTACGCCTTCTTCGAGGCGGATCGCGTGGACTGCCTGTTCCGTGCGGACAGACGGCAATCGCAGAAGAACACCAATCTCATGGTGGCCAACCACAGCCATAAGGAAAGTTCAATTATTTTCCGTTAATATTGTAAAATTGTGGTCCTCGACATGGAGTTCATACCAATTTGTTAGTTCATTTAATCATTAGGCTTATGCAAATAAAAGCTTAAATATATTTCATTTTTGTTTGGTTCTTAATAGTACTAGTATTAGTTGTAATTAAATAAATGGCTTTGGATGAAAAAGTTATTAAAATAGAGACTAGAATGTCTTGTGTGATTCAATAAAAGCTCAGATGCAGATTATTTGTATTATTTTTTGAAGAAGTTTTAACCTTTAAACTGTATTGTATTTCATAAACTAATTAGTAAGAGCTTAGTTGTTAATACTTATTATAACCTTATGCATTTTATAGATCTGTTCTTCTTCATTGGGAAGTTTACTTTACTTTTCTTACATGTTTTCTGTCTTTATTTACACAAAAATATCTTAATCTCAGTCTAGTAGAACTGCGTTGAGTACTTCAAGAGCACCAGCGAATGTAAGGCGTTCCTGGTGAATTCATAGGCCAGGAAAGCGAATCGGCCATGCTGCTTGGGTGTGGCCAGGCGGAGTCCGTAATTGAGGAACTCCAAAGCACCCAGGACACTGCACCTTCGCCAAAAGGGCGACTGCTTGTTGGGTCTGCAAAAGAGGTTTGGTAAGTCTGTATTTTTGCTTTTAGAAACAAGAACCTTACAGATTTGAGAGGGGGGAAGCCAGGGCCAGTCCCATCAGATTGCCCAAGTCTCGGGCAAGGAGGAAAATGGTGCTTGCCTCGTGGCGCATGTACGTGGGCTCTGGACACCATTTGAAAGCCTTGAAGGGAAATACGATAATAATAAAGCCTTAATCTGTTAAAGTTCTATGTAATCTCACCTGTCGCACGGACCAATGAGGGTCCAGGTCCAAGTCCAATTTTATAAAGTACACTGCCACCGCGAGTCCCCCTAAGATGCACACCAGTGACACCATAACGAGACGTGGACGCGAGTAGAGGTAGTTGGCATTGGCCTCGAAGGTGTTGAGGAGCCTGAGGCCAATGTAGCTGCCAATGACGCACTGGTGCAAGAACTCTGTGGCCAGGTAGAGGCGGCTTAGCCACATGCAGACGACCGAGCCCACGATTAGCGGGTACATCATACAGCGCCAAATGGGCGAACGCCAGGATCTGAACCGATTCCAGCAATGGACAAAACAGAACGAGCCCAGGATGAGGGCAAACACGGTGAAGGTCATCGAATGGGCGCAGGGCAAGCCGCCGCTTGTCTCGCAGCTAAGTTTATGGCTCTCCAGGGCCACTGGCGGCTTAAAGGACACCTTTTTATCGGCAAACCGCTCACGTAGCCACCACAAAGGACGCATCTCCGGATAAATCCTGTTGTAGGAACAAATATCGATAGAAACTCTTTTATACTAGAAAACCATGGCATACCATTTCTCGAAGGAGTTCAGGGTGCTGACCAGACTAACCGCCGTCAAGAGGTGTGTAAGCAGCTCCTGGCTGAAGATGCCGCACAGCGGAATGAACAGATTAAAGAGGCTGCTGGGGTCCAGATATATGCTCATGAAGGCCCACAGCGAGGCTCCAGAGCTCAAGCTATAAAAATTATTCGTTAATTTACTAGATGTTTAATTCGAACAGAATTAATTCGGCAGAACTAACCGCTCCTGAGCCCATTCGTTGATGGACAGCTCGCGATTGAGCATATTGGTGTAGGTTTCCATTGTAAAATGCTTGATAGCTTCCATTACGCCTGATTATTTGAGGTAAATTCTAGATTTTACACGTCCATTTATTCATGAAGTCGCGAAATGTGAAAAATATTTATTTTTCTTTGCTTGGTTCTTGATAAAAACATCCTTAATCAGCTGATTTCCGCACTTGCGTATTTTGTACTTCCTTCATACAGTGATGGCACAAATATTGAGCCCGGTTAGGTGGACTGCTTGGCCATAGTACATAAAATGAACTGCTTGAATACTGCTTCTCAGTTTGCTTTGATTGTAATATAAGATTCTTATAAAAAACAAGAGAGGAAGCTAACTTCGGCACGCCGAAGTTTGTATACCCTTGCAGATTGGTT